>OX421894.1:17281367-17483656 GCA_949128065.1 Beris chalybata
GGTTTGAATTTGAAAAAGGAGATGGCTCCAAAAAAAATCGGAGTATATGGATACAGAACAAGGGTGGCCATATATGCCAGCCACGACAAGTCAAATACGATCTTCCAAACAAAAATTCATGAAAAAATAAAAGAACATTCAAAAATCTCAAGATCAACATTCTATCTGACAGGCGGAGCAGCACTACTTGCTCTTCAAAGATTTTGCTTTAGATCCTACTTAGCATGGGATTAACACCACACACCCTCATGACCTAATCCACTCAAGAGCATATTAAAATTTATTGATATAACCGTCCTGAGTGAGCTATAATAAGGGAGGATAATCACTACAGGGCTAACTGAGGGATTTTAGACTGTTCTCCAGCATCTGCAATCTAACTTCTGTAAGCAATTTTGAGATCATATCGGGTGGCTCGAACCTCAAAAATTTCACATTAAATAGAATCAGCCTAAATACCTGGATCAATTGGTCCGAAAGATATTGAACTTAAGTATTTCACCCTCCACACCCAACCCTTGCCCTTCAAAATTTATTTCCTTGGCTAAGCTGCTAGTATCTCTTAAGACATCGATAAAGTTTTAACCTTCTGAAATTAATATGTATATATAAATATTTTTATAGTAATAAATTATTTTTTGAATGTTTCGATTACAACTTTCGAGAGTTTTTGAAGCATAGTTTTTCACTCAAACTATTCACTGAACATTTTTTTAATTATAATCTCAAAGCGTTTGTGAGCTACGCACCTTCAAATACTACGTTTACGGTGTATAGATGGACATTCTTTTTGGCTGTACTAGTCCTAAACTGTGAGAATACAAAATAACAGGATAGCAAATTTTTATGAAATTTTAGATCTATTAAAAAAATTCTTATATTATTAAAAAATTAATAAAGTAAAACCGTGGAAGTAAAAATCAATTTGCAACCAGACCTAAGAGATATGACGAAATTCGTGAATACGTATACATCACATACCTTGGGGCTAAATTAAAAAAAAGTGAAACAGTGGTTTTTAGGCGATTATATAAAGAGCGTTTAAAAGATCAATTCAAAATCTTATCAGCCCTTAGAGATATAGCTTCAAAATGTTTGAAGACAATTTCAGCCACATTTATCTCATTCAAGGTTGTATTTCGCAAAAAAAAGGGAAAATAAATTTTAAGGCGTTGACATAAAAAAAATCAAAACATTATAAAATTATTTTTTAGGCGATTATATAAAACACCCGATGCAATAAAAACAAATTCGATATTTCATCAAATCTGAGAGGTATGTCAGAATTCGTGAAAACGTATGCAACACCGCTTTATGCCCTTTGGGGTTTGATTATTCTTAAATTGGGGCTAAGCAGTTACATAAACAGTCTATAAAGGTAAAAAGAACTAAGGGAGTTCGTGAAAAACTATACAATCCTTTTACACCCTCTTGGGGTTGAATTTAAATAAATCCTGAGAACAGTAATATCAATTAATTACTTCAGAGATTTGACGAAATTCGTAAAATTTATGCGCCGAATTTTTACTGACCATTTTTTGTTGTCACACCTCTGCAAGTGGATTTAATTTTTTTTACCTAAATATCCTTGGTACATCTACGTACATATCGAAACCTACGAAATTTTCTAGCATAAAGCGTTCAAGAGATAGGAAAAACCGGTGACATTATTATAGTTTCCATTATCTTAGACTGTTTTTATAGTGGATACACCATGACTACTTGATCTTTAAGGTAACTTGGTTTTGAAAAAATCAATTTTTTTTTATGCAGACCGAAATTCGAAATATTTACGAAGTTATAGCACATATACGAGATCGCCTCGTAGTTTCGCGCGCAGAGTCGCATGGAAACTGTAAACCGCCCCCCCCCCCCTCCCCCTATTGTTTGGACGTGACCGTTCTTCGAGCATGTTATAACTTTGTATACACTAATAACTAGTGTACGTTCATTATTTCGTGCATAAACATCTTGTAAAATAGTGAAAATGGTAAGAACGATTTTTTTATAATAAATATGTTGTTTAAATGTTAAGAGTTTGTTGTTCTTTCCGGTGTCAGTGGAGTGAAGCTCCAATACGAAATCCCCGACTGTTGATTGACCGTAGTACTTGACGAATTTTGGAAAGAACTTTCACTGGAGAGGCCAGTTTATCATAAGATTTTGTGTTGGACTAGGTCCGAAGGAGCTGTTTTGTCATCGGAATGCAGAAGACTCTTCAGAGGGTGTATTCTAGCCAACTTCCGAAACACCCTGACAGCTGGTGGAATTGCTGAGGCAAATTCTATATGGCCACATCGTAATCCAAATTCATTTCCACGAAAAATGTAATCGGGAACTCGCCGGACATCTACCTTATACTAAAGGTGGGACGTATATGGCTATGAAATGGTTGTAACCTTGGATAACCATATGGCTATGAATCTTGAAAATCTGTTGAGTCTTCTGAAGAGTCTTCTGCATTCCGATGACGAAACAGCTCCTTCGGACCTAGTCCAACACAAAATCTTATGATAAACTGGCCTCTCCAGTGAAAGTTCTTTCCAAAATTTGTCAAGTACTACGGTCAATCAACAGTCGGGGATTTCGTATTGGAGCTTCACTCCACTGACACCGGAAAGAACAACAAACTCTTAACATTTAATAGCTTCAATGGTGGCATGACCATGAAAAACTAGTAACATAAAAGTATTGGTAAAAATAAGTTTTGCGTTGGACCCACTGGGCCCCGGACTTAACAACAGATTTTCAAGATTCATAGCCATATGGTTATCCAAGGTTACAACCATTTCATAGCCATATACGTCCCACCTTTAGTATAAGGTAGATGTCCGGCGAGTTCCCGATTACATTATTCGTGGAAATGAATTTGGATTACGATGTGGCTATATAGAATTTGCCTCAGCAATTCCACCAGCTGTCAGGGTGTTTCGGAAGTTGGCTAGAATACACCCTCTGAAGAGTCTTCTGCATTCCGATGACGAAACAGCTCCTTCGGACCTAGTCCAACACAAAATCTTATGATAAACTGGCCTCTCCAGTGAAAGTTCTTTCCAAAATTCGTCAAGTACTACGGTCAATCAACAGTCGGGGATTTCGTATTGGAGCTTCACTCCACTGACACCGGAAAGAACAACAAACTCTTAACATTTAATAGCTTCAATGGTGGCATGACCATGAAAAACTAGTAACATATGTTGTTTAAACTTTAAAATCGATTTACTGGAAACAACGTTTTTTCGGCTGGCTCTCCACATTCGAGCTTTTCTATCCGGACGATAAAAAATAAAAAAAAAATAAAAAAAAAAAATAAAAAAAAAAATTTCAATTTTTTTTGCCTTGTCCGCCATTTTGTTATTTTTAAACCAATTTTTTTTTTAGGTTCCGACCAAAATTACAAGCCTACAGAAAAATAGTATATATAAATTCTTTTTTTTTTCAGATGTCCAGAAGCGGAGAAATGTGATGGGCCAGCCACCCACCTTTTTTAAAAAGAGCTAACTTTCGTGTTGAAAAACTGCAATAAATAATTTAAAAAAAAAAAAAAAATTAAAACATTTTTTGTATACTTTGAAATGCTCTTAATAACATAGAAAAAACTCAAATCGGTAGAGTTTCATTTCGCTCTAAAGAAAAATTCCCGAGTAAAAGCCTACAAAAACGTGAAAGTTACCAGAGTACTCACTATATTAAAGCATTGTTATATAGGAGTATAATTTTTTTCGTTAATTCAAATGGAAAATTTATGTACCCCATCTCCACATCCTACCTTAATTTTCACTGTTTAAACATATTAATAAGTATTTCATGATTCTCATAAACAATGTTCAGAATTTTACGTGTAATAAACGCTACACTCAACAGATTGTGATATTGCCTAAATACTCATTACTTTATAGTGATCAAATATAATAAACAAAACTCTGCCACCTTTAATCCAGAATGCTCAAATTTGTTCTGAGATTGTCAACCATGGAAGTTAAGAAGGTTTCGTTACTTACCATACATACTTTATATTTTACTAATCATTGGTTCCATGGTATCTTAGTGCTTCCTGCACTCTTTAATATTATCTGGTACCTACATTCATCAAAGCTAGATTTTCAGGTTAGTAGAAATAGAAACATAGCATCCTAGAATAACACCAAGGATGGTTTTAAATACAAAAGTATATTTTTAATGCAACTCATTCATACACCTAAGTTTTTTTTAAGCAATTCAAAACCATTTTAAAACTAAAATTAAACTTCACAAGCCGAAAGCAATTAAACTAAAAATTACAAACTCCATGCACCCACCCACATCTTAGCCTGATTTTAGGGCCAAATGTACTTACCGTCAAAATGCTCCGAAACCGAAATCGTTTTCCACAAAACTCGCACTCATACGGCATTACACCTGTATGAATCCGCAAATGGACTCGTAACGTATCCTTTTCACGAAATTCTCGACCACATTCCTTGCATTTATGCGGTCGTATGTCGGTATGAATGTTCTTATGCTTCGATAGACGTCCCGGTGTTTTAAACCTGAAAAGGATATGATGAGAGAAGAAAAAAAAAATTTAAAAACCGATCAGTTATTTAAGGAGGAAAATCCAAAAGCAAATTTACTTCGCACACAACATTGTTCAAAAGACAACGGCAGGAAAGTTTGCCCGGTAGAGTTTCACCGAAACTTTCAGTAATATAAGGAAGTGTATTCCTGCCAAGGATTATGCAATATTTTAAGCTGACCCACTCCATTTTCCTGGGTTTATAGCTCGACCGCTTGGCCAACCGGATTTATACGAAATTACTTTTTGATCAAAATGGCAACAAATTATGTACCTACATAGTAGGTGCGGAATACGTATGAAAATCAAATCAAGCTAGCAAAGTTGTTCGTCCTTTTCGAGGTCTTTTTTAGTTTATCTAAAGTTGAAGAGATTCATTCGAGCTATACGCTTATTCGAGTTTATGGTACTACGGTTTCTGTGGACTTGATTCAGGTTAAGTTAACTAAAAAGTTAAACCAGCTGCAGGGAGTTTGATAAAGGACTAATATAAGGATGTAGCGGACTACCTATTAAAGATATGTGTGGATCGAGTGTGACTTTGAACTGTTGAAAATGAAATGTTTTTGCCAAGGTTGTTGCAAAAGAATCGCTTAGAACACTTTAAAAGTTTTATTCTATCTCTGCATTGCAATATCTGCAATAGTCACACAATAACAGAACAGTGTCTGGAATTAAGGAGCATATTTTGATTGGCTGGACGCTCATGTTTGGGAGCGGGAGGATAGGACCTGCATTGCTGCCGATCTGAAAAGTAAAGAAAGGAGTTGTGGACTAAATACTTAGATGACAATAATTCAGTTTCCTTTAATAAGAAGTGTGGATATCATTCTAACGTGTGGCCCTTATTTTTGCCCTTTATAAATTTCACATTATATGTCACATCTGCATATCTGACTCACCAAACGCTTGTACACTCAAAGAAAAAAAATGATTGTGGCAACCATATTTTGGGAGAACCTTACTATGATTGAGGTTATAGTTGCCACAACTATGTTACAACATATAACATGTTTAGCTCAAACAAAATTATGATTGTGGAAACCTTGGTGTGTGATTCACGCAATCTTCTTTAATAATATAATGGTTGGGTCAATCATCAAATTTATGTGACATGGTTGCTTGAATCATAGTTCTGATTTCAGAACCTTGGTGTATGATTCACGCAACCTTCTTTACCAATATAATGGTTGGGTCAATCATCAAATTTATGTGACATGGTTGCTTGAATCATAGTTCTGAATTCAGAACCTTGGTGTATGATTCACGCAACCTTCTTTACCAATATAATGGTTGGGTCAATCATATGCATGTGACTCTGAAAAATAATTCACAAAAAAAAACACTTTCGATCATAAATAAATGACTTGAACAACAATTAAACACTCTCGAACAAAGCACACATGAAATTGGAAGAAGCGAACTTACACCACGAACGACCCTTTTCGTACTGTGAGAGATATGGTTGTGGGAATTATTTTATCAAATTATATGGTTCCACTGAACATAGAGTATTGTTGTTGTGATTTTAATACACAATTACATCATGTAACGAGTATGATTGGTACAACCATATTAAATTTCAGTGGGGATATATGTTTAATGCAACCATATTATGTTTTTACGAATTATATGCTATGGCTCGTATCATCATAGCCATGATCACTGGAAACATGCCAGTTTTTACGAATTATATGCTATGGGTCGTATCATCATAGCCATGATCACTGGAAACATGCCAGTTAGAGGAACCTTAATATAGTGAATGCAACCTTGGAATAAATATAGTTTTTCTTTCGGTGTAGATGCTTCAATAGCTTGCAGTCTTTTTTATGCAATCACGAAGAATCTGATAAGGGCTAAGCAAGACACATGCAACAAGTATTTATAACATGCACCACCCGGTTCAAGTTGGATATTGGTGAGGTTGTGGTTTTCTCTGAAAACTTTGGTGTCATGGCTAACTGAGTACGAGCGGTAAAGGGATACCCTCAGCGAGGCGTGCTCGCACCACTACTGTGGTGCATTGTTATAAGTGATCTCCTTAAGGATCTGATCATCAAGGACTTTCAGACTCAAGCATACGCTGATGACCTGGTAATCACTGTAAGAGGTAAAAATGACTGTGCTATTTCGGACCTCGGCCCTAGATATAGTAGATCACTATGGTGCGCCCAACAGGGATTAACTATAAATCCAAGTAAAACAATTATACTGCCATTCACTAGAAGACGGAAGGTTAACTTAAAGCCCGCGATTGTGAGAGGAACTACAATTGAATTCTCTTTCGATGTCAAATACTTAGGAATTACCTTGGAACTTACATCTTAAAAACATCTTCACACAAGTAACATTGTCTTCTATGGCGTGTCATTGGTTTTGTGGTACCACTTGGGGTCTCAGACCAAATATGGGGCATACAAGTCTATTATAATACCAATGATCATATGAACATATGCCGCTATGGTGTGGTGGCCAAAGGTTGAACAAATCACAGCACAGAAGGCCCTGCAAAAAATTCAGAGGCGTGCTGTTCTTAGCATTACTGGGGGACCTAAATCATGTCACACTGCTACAATGGAAGCCATGATAGACTTGGCGCCATTACACTTAGAGATAAAGAAGAAGGCTCTAAGAGAAGCCATAAGTAATACAATAAATTCAAGGCAGAAGATCTTGTCGGTCACCTTAAAACTCTACAGGAATTTAATCAGAAGGACCTAACCGACTCAGTAAACGATAACATGCCAAAAGTATAGGATTTTGAGAAACCATATATTGTGACTCTGGGAGATCATGTATCATGACAATCTGATATACCAGATTTTGAGGAGGTGCTTCAGTCTGGTACACGGACGGCTCTAAGACTTATGGTGGAACTGGAGCGGCCGTATTTGAACCCAATTGTAAAATATGAATGGCAATGGGACAAACAGTGTTTCAAGCTGAGGTACATGCCAAAGGTAAACTTCTACTGAATAAACCAAAAGCCGCTACAATTATTATCTTATCTGACAGTCAAGCGGCACTGCTAGCGCTGAAATATTATTGTTTCTGCTCTAAACTTATTAAAAAGCTGGCACATCACAACAGTCTAACTCTGATGTGGATGCCAGGACATGAGGGTATTTCGGGTAACGAATCGGCTGACCAACTAGCCAAGCGCGGAGCCAACTCACCAATGATATGCCCAGAACCATTCTGTGGAGTAGGTAAAGGCTTCATTAAGGACGGCATTTTAAAGTGGGTAAATCTTCAGGTGGAAGATTATTGGAACTCCCTTTCAGGACTTAGACAATCAAAGACACCCCTGACCCTCTCAAGTAGGAGAGCTTCACTTTTTTGAGTAGGTATAACGCACGGATTATAATGGGATATTTTTCAGGACATTATTTCCTCATTTATCACCTTAAGGCATAAGATCATTGGACGGATACTCGTAAAATGGTTTGTTGGGCCTGTGGAACCAAAAAATGTGCTGTAAACAACTCTGAAACTATAAAAACATACATTGAATCCGGAACATAAATTAATAAATCTGATTTGAATATTACATAACTACATTCGCTTTTATGGTTTAAACGACCGATTAAACTTTGTCTTAACTTCAATTTTTTTCCGCTCGATACACACCCCCAAATTTTTGTAATTCAATATTCAAATTTAACGTCGTCGTCCACAAGATAAAATCGTCCGGAAAGTCACAACTGAAAAATACATACGAGGAAAAAAAAAGGGAAAACTTCTTAAAGTTAAAAGTGAAATGAAAGTCATTTCAAGAAAATAGAAAGCAATGTAAACGGGCTGAGAACATAAAACCCTCAAAAATTGTACCCAAAGTTACCATTTATTTTATGATAATCGACGTGACTTCGGAAAATATTCAACGGGCAATAGAACATTAAATCGACTTTAGCGCAAAACGCCACTAAAGAAAATAAATAAAACTAAGAAAAGAACCGAGTTTTAAGGAAACACGCGACACACACAATGTCCTTCTTTATTGTCCGATTGTGCGGTCACACAACCAAGACAAAGCCGAAAAGTTTTCTTTCTTCTTGTTTTTTTTTGTTAAGTCCTTTGGTGGCTTTTATCGTCCTTAAGAAGTATGCGGAAGCGTAACGTATAGCATGGTCGAACCCGAGGGATTGGAACATTATAAACCAAAAGTTTCATGGGGTTATTGAAATTACAGAAATTGTAGGTCAATGGTTAGCGTGATAGGTTTACATTGTGGTCGAACTGTGAATCGATTTCAACTTGGAATACGAAATTTATTGCATCGAATAAATTGTGCAAGGATGGTGTGAACAGTCGAAAATTTAAGTGGCTCGGACACGGGTTTCTTAATGGCTTTGTGGTGGAATAGGAAGCAATCTTCTTCAACGGGTGGAGACAGGCATCAGATGTGTGGCTTAAGAAAAGCCCGATAACCGCAGGATGTTTAAGGCGTGAACTATTGACACAGCAAGATAGAGGGTAACTCGCGACCAGGTGAATTAGCTAGGTAAGGTCTGCCCTTCAGGGCTCTCTCGTGGAATCCGTTCTGGTCCCACTGAAGACTGTTAAGCGCCAAATAATCTCCTACTTTCTTAAAAATGCCAATTCCAGATGGAGAGGATTGACCAGCTCTGCGTCATATCTAGGAAGATATGGTCATCGTACTGCCGGAGTAGACAGAACAGACGAACTCTTGAGCAGGAGCCGTGCTGAAGTCTTCAGAGTCACGGCGGTCAGCAAGGGTCACAATCTGAAACATTGTCGTAATAGGGTTGAAGCTTGGTATTAGCCATGTCGAGTGAAGCTCACTTGCAAACCTCCGGTCGCAAACTTACGGAAGCTTTATTAAAGTTAAAAGTCCACAAACCTCCATAAGACTGTTGGTTTTTACTTACATAAGGCCGTAGAGGTTACTACCGAAGCTATTGCTTCTCAAAGTTCAACCTTTGCTCGTAAGTCTTACGAACGCCTTATCGGAGAAGTTCTAAACAGTGTTACCGAAGTCTTATCGAAGTTATAGCCTCCGGAAAATCAAAATGCGAGGTTGGTTTGCTAGTTGGGATGGATATGATGGAGGTACTTCATAAGCCCTCTACGGTTAAGCGGGTTTTAATATCAAAACAGCATGAGCTGATGGTGCTTGCGGTATCTTTTTGTACTGGTCTTGCAGTACTGAACATTGCAATTGAATATGAATTAAGTTAATTTTGATTTTTTGATTTTATTTCCAAATTATGAACATGTGTTTAGCTTATAATCTAGTTTAAATTCAACAGTGATCAGACTACTTTATGGTCCTTACAACTTCAATATTAATATTTCGCGTATAGCTTTAGTCTGAACAACGTTAGAAAACACTTCTTCTGTCTCTTGTGTCTCTGATTTTTCAAGTTATTTGAACTATCCTGGAGTAGGTCTGGATCAAATTTAACGAATCTCGTGATATTTCGCTGAAAACAAATAACAAAAATTCTTTTTTTCTACAAGTTACACAAAAGTGAAAATTTTTTTGTGGGTTTCAATTGCTATTGTAAAAAAAATCGTGCAGTACTGCTACTGTATTGCCGAATTTCCTTTATAAAGGATCAAATTTTAGTAGGTACAGATAGTGTACCGACATTCAATTTTAAATCATTGTCAGACAGATTGAATCTGTTTTTGAAAGGTTCTGCTTCTGCTAAATATATCTAGATTTCTGTATTGGAAGGGGATATGCCGATTTGTTCTATGGAAATTGGCTACTGATAGTAACATTTTGAACAACTCATTCTATAGGCTAATAAAATCAAATTTATCTCCTTATCAATTGTTCTGCCATCTTCTGACTCACATAACTGTGAAAAACTCCTTCGCTTTGAGAGTTGAAGAAACGAAGTAGAAGTATTTTTTCTGTCTGGAGTGAAATATTTTGTCGTATTTTCGGTCTGTGCATGCTCACCACGGTACAAAATTATACGGAAGGGTAAGTTAAACTTCGCTTAATTTGGTAGAAATTCTTCTTTGGGTAGCCAGGCTTAAAATTTGTTTTTCATTGTCTTTCTGTTAACGTCCTTTTGAATGATGCTGATTGAAATTTCGTAGAGTCACTTTTCGGTTAACTGCATTGGATTACCCAATTTAAACTGGTAGCAAATTTCAAGCAATAATCGTCTATAAGGGGATGAGCTGTGACAGCAAAATACTTTTTCCTATTTTCCTCTGTCATTACTTCCAACCGAACAATTCAACAAATGACAAATCATAAAATTCCGGAAAACATCGCATATATCATCACCACCGCAGTAAGACTGTGTAGGTGACTACGTATTTTTATTAGAAAAGTTACAATGAACTCCCAAGGCACCAATAGTCGTAACAAATATCATAATCCATCATCCGCCCCACCTCCTCCCTCGCACGTTGATTACAAAGTAAAGACAACGTATGTAACTTCATATAAGACTTTCGAATTCTGAGACAAGACAAACACCAGCATCCTGGCGAACTTAATGCGCCTCGGCACTCAACATATCGTCTCAGCCCTAATAACTTAGAACGTTCGCCCGAAATAAACACATCCTTCATCGTGGCCGTAGTCCTAGTTACAAGGGAGCAAAAAGGCCAATAAATAACTTGTCAAAAAATATTTTCCATATTAGTGAGTATTGGTCAGATGCCAAAAGGGAATTCCCCGAAATACGAGCGCCACATCGCAATAGTGGAGGATCGCATAAACGATGATACAATCTGAACTTTGGATGGAATCCTTACGGAATGGGACCAAGCGGACGGATACAAAATAAACAAAAATCTGAACCGAAAACTATCGCAAGGCCACAATGTGATGCCTGTGGGATTTCCAATTTCGGGAGTTTCTTCCACCCTCCTCTGCCCATCGACAAGGAGCCAGTTCTTCCTGCTGGTTCATTTCATCGGTAATACCTCGACGTCCTTTCCCGTAGGGAGTTTTCGTGTTACGTTTTATAATAGATGTATGTGTATGTGGCTATGCCGCAATCAACGTGGCAAAAGAACGTCGGATATAGCGATAGAATCTAAATATGGAGGTTGGAAAGGACTACTCTATTCCGAGAAACGGCCAGAAAGAACCAGGACCGGGGAAAAAAAAAGTCGGATGGAGGGATAAGAACAAAGCCAGCGGGCATAGAAATAACGTAAATTCACAGGGAAGCGTAGAAGTAGGATGACCCGAAAAATTCATTTTTATCCGGGATGAGATTGGAGCCAGGTTACCAGACTGTACCGGGGCGATTTTGTTGTAGCGATATCCTATACAAGGCCGCATCTATCGAGACTTTGGGATTCCTTGGATCCTTGCCGATGTTCATTTCACCTCTTGTGTCCTTTATTTAATTTCGGAGAGTGTGCAGAGAGGAGCGTTTTTCAACCAACGTTCCAGGCGTGTTGCAAATATTTTTTTTTTTTTTGTGTCGTTGGTATTGTGTCCGGAAGCGTTTTTATTTCATTATCCGATGATTATCATTGCTACCAGTCAATTACCGAGGGTTCTGTTAAAATGCGAAGAATTCTGGCCAGGATTCGGCTTTGGGATATTCATCAATACATTGGAAAAAATTCTGTTCAAGCTATGTAAGGTTTTTATTAGTACGATTGAGTCGTTATCATTTTGAAAATGCTACTAAAGCCCGGTCTTGGGGTCATTCGATTTGGGTTTATTGCATAAACCGATGGAAATCCTTGAAAAGAGGTCGGATTTTAAAATCAGACATTGTTTCGTTGGTTTTCGTTTTTGTTTTTCATGGAATTTTTTTGCGTGATTCAATTTGAGTTCTTCATTTTCTGGGTTTTAACCCATCGAGCATGGAACATCAACACGTAACTCGGCCACACATGGTCAGATTGAGAATCATTGACGACTCGATGTGCACTGCTTGCGACGAGAGCGACGACACGACGGAACATTTGCTTACTCTTTTGCAAGAATGCATGTATACGGCGTCAATGTAATGAGGATGGAGGAACTACGTTTTCGCTCCCTACCTGAGCTTTTGAAATTCGTGAGGAGGACGAAGAAGTTCGGGTAGAGACTGGGGAATCAAGTATAATGGGCCATGATATCCTGAATGCTCAAGATTCGTTACTTTTCAGCGTGTCTTCCCCACACCAAACACAGCACAATAACAGAACATCACCAGTGTTTCTTTAGAAGACAAGATCCTCACACCAGGACTGATTCACTCCTTGAATTACATTCTCGATTGTTCGTCTTTAGGTGTTTCTTGGATGTGCCTGTTTGGGCCTTCTCCAGCTTTCTCAGACTATTGCCAATTTTGCTCTATGTTTCTCTTTGATATTATCCTCAACTGAACTGCGATTTGGCATCTCCATTTTACTGCATTTGTTCTTACTCCAACTAGGAACTGTACAAATTTGAAGTTCATTTCTCTAGAGGTTATACACATTTGGATACACATTTTTTTGCTACTTTGCGGTCTCCTACCTTCGAAGCGGAAAAATTCAAAATGTACGGGTTCTTCTGAAATTTCACATCGAACACAATTCTTTATTATTTAAAATGTAATAAGGCTTCACTTGTTGGGTCACCCTGCGTCAAGATATTTACACCTGTATGGTAGCAACGTACTAGTGTTGTGTTGGTGACAGGAACAACGTTGGTCGCTTCTTTTGGGTAAGTAAAGTTGTAGTGAAATAGCGCCCAACGTAAGGTCTGATTGCAGTAAAACAAAAAAAAATTTTGAGTGACGTTCTCCGCCTATAGGTGAACATAGACTGACATCAAAATGGCGCCCAGCGTGGGGTCTGATTGCAGAAAACATTTCAAAACATTCTTTACATTTCCACATCAACGTAGCAGCCTTACCCAACTAGCAAACTTACCTCCATACCTCTTTAGCTGAGATATGTTCTATTGTTTTCTTTTTGAACAACTAAATTTTGTTTGTAAATCTTTTAGTATATAAGTTTATATTAATTTTTGATGAATGTTTTCGCAATACATTTCGAATTGAAAATACAAGGTTTTCCGGTGAATACTGCTAAGTTTATTTTGTGTGACGTTTCGGACTTGACTGAGTAGTTTGATAAAGGACTCGTCGAGTCCGAAACGTCACACAAAATAAATTTAACAGTATTCACCGGAAAACCTTGTGTTATTAAGTTTATGTTCTTCCTAAGCTCTAAGCTATTGTGTAAGTGAAATGTATATTTTGTTCAATGGCTTTAAGATAAATTAAATTAAATGACGAAAATCGTGAAAATATATGCATTCTATTTTCACTGATAATTTTTTTTGCTTCACTTCCGAACGCCAATAGATATTCGAATTTTCTTTTTATCAAAACTACTTTTCTAGTTGATTTACATATAAACACCGAGTTTCAACATTCTAGCATAAGCCGTTCTATAGCTAGGAAAAACAGCCCTACCCCGTACCATACTACCCCTAAAAAAATATATTTTTCCAAAACACCACCACCACTATTTTCACTACTATGGCTCTATCTAAATACCAAGTTTCAACTTTATATTATTATAGGTTCTTAAGATATAAACATCGGAGCTTTTTCCTTTTCACAAACCCCCACCGACACCCTGTCCACCCACACCCCCAATTCTTGTTCTGTTCTATTGTCTAGAATTGTGATCACTTTATTATTAAAAAATAATAAAGTAAAATTGAACCCCCGGCTTCATAGACTTTAAATGTTTTAGGAAGGAATGTTTTCTACATTTATCAATTTCATTGAAAACGATCATCATAAAAACCTATGAGTGCATCATTTGGATAGCAACAGTATTAATTACCACGCATAACTGCGTGGAAATTGAATAAATTCCGTGTAAATTAAATTCCCCATTCTAAGGATCATATTGCCTACAGCCTTCTCCTCGAACCAAATAATTTCATTTGAATATTTATGTTGGTCGGTGAAGCGAGATATTAAATTTTTTTATTTCTTACTTATAGTTAATTTGATAAAAAATATTGTACATATGCACAAATTACCATAAATAAAGAACTACTACTACTACTACTACTATTAAATTCTTGGAAATTCTCTAAAACTATTTACAATTATACGAAACCGATTCAATTTATGCCCTTTGATTCGATTCTATTATACACGACTGGAAAGCTATGCAACTCACATGTGAGTAGTTTATTTGTTTAAGTGTAAAACTATTGAAAATCAAATACGTTTTTGTCGACGTTGACTTTAAAGTTCGACCGCAAAAATTTACTTTTCCAGACTTCAGACGACCCCAAAAGTCAGAAAATAATATTAAATTAGCACAAACAAATTCGGCAAACCTTGCACTATGTAAACACGTAGTTCCTGGGCTTCATATCAAAGATGTGCCTGAAACGAAAACCATCAACATAAGCCCAGGGTGGTGGCAAAACAAGGACGAGAGAAGCTCATTTCCTACAGAAAAGCATAGAGAACCCATCAAGGTCCTGTTTCATAGGTTGTCGTCTTCTTGTATTCTCCGTTGGAGTTTGTGCTCGTTTTTTCTATCCCACAAACAATTTATTCGCCAACAGTTTGATTCCATATGTGAAAAGCGCACTGTGCATACTAAAGGGTATAGTTGGGGCTTGCGAGTGAATAAGCCTCAATTGTTTAAGTTTTTACTCCGGGATAGAGAATGGTCGGATCCTTAAAGAAGATGGAACTCTGCATGGCTTGGCACATTATCAAAAATTTATGAAATTAGGTGGAAAGTCAAAGAAAATGACTTTTTATTGCTCGAAATTTTCCACAATTTTGTCTCCTCGTTCTGAATGCAACTCGGTCTAGTTCTGGCAGATTCAATGATTAACAACAATCGCAACTGCATTCTTGTTTGGTGTCATTGTGCCCGAAATGTTTTATCATCTTACATAAGGCAAATGCGTTAACAACAAAAGGACAAGGTTGTTTTTAGTCATTAAATGCCGAATTAATAGAGCGACTAGTTTTTTTGTATACAGCTCCGATTGAGGTTCGACATCATTTTCGTTAGTGACGTTGAGGTCAGCTGAGTTTTGTATGGCAGCAACTCCAAAAGTTTGTAGAGCCCCGTATAACCAAAACATCTGATGACCAAAATTGCGAAATCCGCTTGCTGTCCTCAATCCGCACCATAACTCAAAACAAAAGAAGGGTGAAATCGCTCTACTTCTGAGGGTAGATACAATATGAAAGTCCTTAAAAATTGTGTTCACAACTGTAATCATTATCTTCTGAAGACTACATCTATAAACTTGGCGCAATATCAGCATCAATTGCACAAAAGCCTAAATCGAGCCCTTGCCTCCTGAGGCACACTATACGTTTTCACATAATTACAGACAAGAAAATGATTACGAAAAAAATCGAGTCAGTCCTTTACGTAGCTTCCATATAAAAGTAATTGAAAAATTTATATAATACTATATAATTGTATAGTAATTTCTGAAAATTTTACTCGATTTATTTTCGAATAAAACTTGGGAATAGGTTCGTTAAAATGCACTATTGGAACTGCGATAATGACGCCATTTGCAGAAAACTTGTCAATATTCGTATGGAAACAATATGGGTTCGAAACGCGCAAAACACGGAATCGAGACATACTAAAAGCCATATCTTCTATTTCATATTTCATATATCATCATTTGTTTCGAGATTATCAGGTTTCTTGGAAAGTTAAGGCCCGTTTCCATGGTGACAGTTTTGTACGATAGTACTTTCGCGAAAGCATATCACGATAGTGTGATTGGGCGGCAGTCTGCTGTATACACGGCGCGATAGTGCGACAGTGAAATTAGGCAATAGTTACATTGCTTATGTTGTCAAACGTTGCGATATCATTATGAAAAATGTTTCAAGTAAAGCTGGTTGCAGCTGAAGTCACTGGTGAAGGTGTTTCAGTTAAAACATTTTCATTTAAAAAAAAAATATTGCGTGAATAGAATTTGGTACATCTTTTTTTTGTAACGGTCAAAATAAAATTGCTCGTCAATGTCAAGATAAAATTATTGCGATAGTGCTACTATCTACATAGTTAAGCTTAAGAGTGCGATAGTGCTTTCATAACAGCGCGACAGTAACTATCGAGAAGTTTACATGATGATAGTTATGACGATAGAAATTATCATCGCAAAAGCTATCACCGTGAAAATGGGGCTTTACTGTTGTTCTTAACATAAAAATATTTAAAATGCCTATCGAGTTTAAGTAGATTATACATTGAAAAAGGCCGTGTAAGCTATTCGAATTGCGGTGTTAAGTACATTAAAAGTCCATAGAAGTTACAACCAATTTTCTGCCTTATCAGAGTTTAGAGAAATGACGAAATGCTTAAACGCATATGTATACAAAAGAGCATTACCACCCTTTGAGAGTTAAAATTCGAAAGAATTGTGAAACAGATTTTTAGCTGATTTCATAAGAAGTTTTTGGTAAATCACTAGGAATTTTGAAAAATTTGTGAATCATACCTCCTTGGTTTTTGAAATTCCAAAAATCATGAAATTGGTTCTTAGGCTATTTCATATCTAATTAGAACTAAGGGATGGTGAAAATTGTGAAAACATATATGCAAGGGGTTGAATATCGAAAAATGGAGAAGAAAAATGTCGGTGGAAGTGGAAACCAAACCAATAGATAAATATGAACACAACGCGAGAAAGTAAAAACCAATTCGATTTCTTATCACTCCTAAGAGATATGACAAAATTCGTGAAAACGTGTTCAACCCATTTATACCCTCATAGGGGTTGAAAAAGGAAAAAAAACTAACAACAACTTTTATGCGATTATTGCGCAAGACCATGGAAGTGAAAGGATATTTGATATCTATAATCAGACATGAGGGAAGTGGCTGAATTCGTTAAAATATTTACAACACTTAACAGATCCCTAAGGGTTGACCTTCCAAAAAAAAAAAAATTGAAAACACTTTCAAAGCATTTATATGTGCGGAATCCGTAGAATAAAAGTTAATTGAATATTTTTTAAGAAGACCTGAGAGAGGCCAAGAGATATGACGAATTTCATGAAAATATATGAACTTCACTTTCTTTGATCAATTGTCTGCCCCTTACAACGGGAATGCATTTTTTAAATCTAAATTACTTTCCTAATAGATATACTTACATTCATCAAGTTTCAACTTCTAGCATAAGCCGTTCTATGGATTGAAAAAATACCCCTGTACCATACTAACCCTATAAAAAATTATATTTTTCCTAACATGCCACTACTATAGCTCTATCAAAATATTAAGTTTCAGCTATCTATCATTATGGGTTCTTGAGATATAAAAAAATTCCTTTTCGCCTAAATCTTAAGGGTAAACATTTTTTTTTTTTTTTTAAATTTATCACAATACTATAAATTAATGAAATAATGAAGTAAAATCACCACCTTTCCGTGGTTAATTCACCGGTATGGAATCTATCAATGTCGAAACTTGACCGATATAGCGATTCTTTACATTTCAATTTTCTTTGACAAATACGTTCGTCCTCCATGAGGTTTATATGACCTTTTTTTAGCCCCCTTTTGGGACAATCAATACATCGAATAACTTATTCCATTTTGAACGTCAGCAATTACAGTATAATATTATAATCAAGATCGATTAAGTAACTAGACACAAATATCAAATAATCAAATAATAATGTTTGTTCCAGTGAAAGAAAACGGAAGTCTTTACACGCCATTAATAATTTATTAAGCTGAGGGAAAACGGAATCAATCAGCAGTGTAAAAGAATAGGAAATTGATAAACATTGATATATTTCGTAAATGCTGATATAATGGTCAAAGCATTAGGTGAGTGATTAAGGGGTTCGACAATTGAATAGTTTGATTGCTCTATTCGTTTGCGCAACGCTATTTTTAAAATGTTCGATTAATGCAGGTAAATTAAAGTAATTAAATGTATATCTTAAATGGACGCATTCAATGTAATTCTGATAATTTAGGTGAGATTTGAGATAATATCAGATGAAGAAGAAGTTTTGAGCAATAGGAATTCACTTGTTCACGTTAAAAAAACACGATTTCTTAAGTTATACTCTACTCAAGAAGAAGAATGCACAAATTTTTCAAAGACTTTCGTATGGCGGCTGCACGAACGAATTCATTAACTATTAGTAAGAGTAATCACTTAAGCTGGAAGCTTTGAAATGGGATCTGTATAAGTGTACAAAAAAAAGCTATTATTGTGTTCGAAGCTTCCATTTCCTTGTCACAAGTATTTTTTTTCGTAGCTTTCCAGTGCCTATCAATCTATTAAAAGCACTGGTTTTTTATTTTAGTGTTTCTGAAAAAAGTTCGGCGGTTTTTCGAACTTAACGTTTTTTGACGGTCACGCGTTGGCCAGGCCATATTAGTGTGTTTTGTGTACATGGAGTGACCATAGTCACAAGTAGCGCTTTTAAGATGTGGTCATATATTTCTGTTTATTTGAAATACATCTGTCTGGGAGATATCACAGAAAGTAGAGACCTCACAGCTTGAGACGTGTACCGTCTCAGATTGAGTTATTGTGCGTACAGACAGACGGAAATTTCGGGATTTCAAACGAAATATAAACTTCATTCTTTTCATTAATGTTGCTCCAAACAAAAAATTTTCAAATACAAGCTCATGGAAATTTAGAACGCTGATAGCTTCAAAAAACTGCGAAAAATTTGAAATCGAAAATATTATAATTAATTTTCCAACATTTTCACGTGCAAAAGAGTCTCCATACAAAAGTAATTGAAAAATTTGTCAAATCTTTGTACTTTGAACCCAAAGAAAGCCAAAATTTCACACGACTTGGTTTCTACATAGTCAAATATTTGACTTTGAAATCCTTTCACTTATTACTGTTACTCCCCTTTGAAAGTCATTAAGTCACGTAGGTACACTAATTGTTTTAACTAGAGATGGGTCATTCATAAGTGAACTGTTCCAAAAGAGCAGTTCATTGAAGTGAGTGATTGAACTAACTCACTCCTTTTGGTGAACTGTAGCTCACCACGTGACATAGCTTGGAAAGGTAGTTCCTTTGCGAAGGAGCTTGAAATGGAATGAGTATCTTTCACACAGGGGACCTTTTTTTTAGGTCCTTACATACACTCCGAACTTGAAAAGAATTAATTCCTTCGTGAGTGATGACCTTTTTTTTAGTTCCTCACCTTCACTTTCACTCCGAAGATGAAAATAACTAGTTCCTTTGTGAGTGAGAACCTTTTCTTATGTTCTTTTTTAGGTTCTCACATTCACTCCGAACTTGAAAAGAACTAGTTCATTCGCCGGAGAAGTAATCTTCAAAAGGAACTCGAATTAGTTCCTTTCAGTGTGAGTGAGTCGGAACTCACTCACTAAAAGGAACTGCTTTGCTTATCTCTAGTTTTAACAGATAACATGTAATATAAAGAATTTTCAATGTTGCACCATTTTCACCACTCGAATGTACGGGAACAGAAACGATTAGAATCAAGGTATCTTTCTAGATACCATACAAATGTCCTTAAAAAATTTGTGATTTTGTTCACCGAAACTAGAACGTCGATTAAAGCAACAAACTTCTACGTAAAAAAGTTCAGAATACGTAAAGATGGCAATCCAAAATTTACCCGACTTTTCCCGTTTAGAAAACAGAATGGAAAATGAAAGGATATACTATTCTCAGTATTCATCGCCAATTGAAGCTATCAAATTTTGATCGAATCTGATTTTCAATTTCAATCAGTTTTTTCACTATTGCGATCCGATAATCAAAGACCGTTTCAAAGTTCGAAATAGCGAGTAAAAACACTGAGTTCAATCAAATTGAAATGCCATTTTCAAAATCGAAGTCGATGAAGTGAAAATTTAAAATTACACATATGAAGGCAAGGCTTCAAAGACCAAGAACTCAAACAGAATACAGACAATTTTCCGAACGTCTAATACCACTTTAGTGAAATGAACACTTTCATCGAATATATGAAATCGGCTGAATACCCACCCCTAGTTGTTAGGGGGTTAATTCTGTGCATCGAAAACAACAAAAAATTGAGCTGCACCACTCCCTTTCGCCGGTGCTGTCGTCTATGTCCGTTTAGGCAAATTGCGTGTACACTACAATTAACTTTTAATTTTAAAATGTTGCTTTCATTTTGCTTGCCGAAACTGTGTTTGAAAATTGCAATCAGCACTGTTTGTAGTCAGTTAACGTTTCTTCATATCACGAAAGTGTGAGCTTTTCCGGCACTTTTATTTGTATTGGCTGTTGTGTTGTTTTTTTTCGAATTTTCCGGACATTTCCCACTTTTCTATGCGTTTTCTACGGCCTCGGACTGATGGAAATTGTGTGCATGCAATTTCATTTGCATTGCAATTTCGTAATTGTAAGTTTTCACAGTTGAAATTCTATGGAGGTGTTGTACAGTGAACAAATATTGCATTTTCCAGTGGGCTTCCTTTTATAAGAAAACTCGATAAATTAACAATTGCATGCTGTTAATTAGGTGTTAAAAATGTAATAATTAATTTGTTTGAAAATTAGCGACACTCGAAATGTTAGATTAATTGGCGTTTGAAAAGGGAAATGGAAAAATTCTTGTAGTTAAAAATTGATTAATATAATGTAATGCGGTTCTGTTTGTGAAAATGTCTTGAATCATTTTTCAACCCCATAGGGGTCCAATGTCAAAGAGACCCAAAATCAACGTTTCACATGTGTATATTTTACCTAACCTAAAAGAAGTGATGTAATTCGTGAAAACCAATACAATTCCTTTACACTAAATTTTGAAAAGATATTTTATAAAGGAGATAGAGAAAATTTCGCGGAAATGGTTTGTATACGTTTCGGGTCTAGTACGTTTCGGGTCTAGTATCAAAATATCAAATAATGTATCAAAATATCAAATAATGTATCAAAATATCAAAAATAATGTCGAAACTGGTTTGTAGACGATTCTCTAAGCATCCGTTAAAATAAAAGCGAATCTGATATCTCATGATAGCTAAGATATATGACGGAATTCACAAAAATTCATTCAACATCCATTTGCTTCATCTCCGTTTCAACTTTCAAGCAGACACCGTTCCAGAAAAAAACGTAGTTACGGCGGACAGACGGACTTTTAGCTTTTTTCCGGTCTAGTAGTGAAATTTCAGGTCGATCACAATAACTTATTATTCCTAAGAAAAAATAATAATCTTAAAATAAAATTTGAATTCAGCTACGAGTCGTCAAAGGTGAGTACGGCGAACAGACAGACAAAACTGAACCCGAGAAAAGTTTACTGATTCAATTACTGGAACTGCAGAGTATGTATTTTAAAAATATTAAGTCTGTCGAACACGAGTCAACCTTATTATGCCAAATTTAATATCAGTAACTTAAAACTTTTTGATCATCAGTGGACGAACCCTACGCTGCAACATCAAACAATATAATTTTCATAGCTTCAACTATTTTAGCTAATAACGTCTAATGATACATAAGTTTTTCTTCCATGGCCTAATTTGGGACTAATCCCCACTAAAGCTAGTACTACACTGTATGCCAGCAGGTCAAATATTTCACCATTTTCCTTATCAAATGCTGTCAGATGGTGTCAGATAGTGCAATGGTCAAATGCTGTTTGACAAAATATCCCATTTGACCATTTGACAATCAATCTGACCACATTTGACCGTTTGCGATTTCTGGAAAAACAATTGGGTCAAATGGGTCGAATAGGAAATGTTACTCGTGAAAATTATTTGTGGCAATCAGTTAAACAAATAGCAATAATTATATAATTAATTATTTTAAGTACTGCAGTTCGGTTTTTTTATTTGTGCGATGTCTGCCAACACGTCGGATTGGATCTGAACAATCTTTCAGAATTTCCTTCCGACCTGAAGGCGTTTGAACGTTTGACACGAAGAGAAAATTTTACGATTTTGTCAAATGTGTCAGATAGTGTAATATCGTAATCGGGCAGCGTGTCAAACGGATATTTGATATCAAATTCGGTCAAATTTTTATGCTCAAATATTTGACCGCCTGGCATGCAGTGTAATACTAGCTTAAGAATAAAAATCAAAAAATACTTACATTAGAAAATATGTACAAGATTTCCCGGTGAATACTGTTAAATTTATTTTGTGTGACGTTTCGGACTCGACTGAATCCTTTATCAAACAGTCGGGTCCGAAACGTCACACAAAATAAATTAAACAGTATTCACCGGAAAATCTTGTATTTTCAATTCGAAATGTACTGTGAAAACATTCATCAAAAAATACTTACACTAGTTTTCGATCATATATGGTATAAGGCCCTTAGAAGAATAATAAATAATCTCAATAGACGTAAGAAATATGTCGAAATTTGTACAAGCGTTCGCAACTAAGCTCACTCAATGGTTGAATATCAAAAAAAAATCCGGAAAATAGTTATTATGGTAATTAAACAGACCCATAATAAGGTATGACAAAATTCGTGAAAATGTATAGCCCAAAAAAAATGTATATCCCACTTAAACAAACAAATATTTTGCTCGTCCTCCGCACATCACTGCAAATTTAATCTTTTTTGCTTTTGCTTACTTTTCTGGTACACCTGCAAATATATAGGTGTGTATCAAGTTTCAACTTTCCACAATAAGCCGTTCCTGAGAAACAGCCGCACCACCGACCCTTACCATCATTATAAAAAAAATAGTGGCTATCTTAAGCACAACTGCTTAAATATTATAAAAATTATGATTCAATAATAATTACCAAAATATAATATTTTATGTTTCTACCGCCGCCTTCACAATTGATTATTTGAAATATTTGTATCCTTCACTTCCATGATCTACCGACACCCACAAAAATTTACACCTGGCATACTCTACCTAAGATCTTATATCCACAAAAAATTCTGGCGTAATTGGGTCAGAAGATATTGTTGTTTCTCACTCCTCATCTGCACACGTGAACTATCCTCTTAACAATTTAATTTTTGATATACCCTCCATGTATTCCTACAACCAATGACAATGTTTTAACGTTAAATACCTAACCTAAAAATAATAAAGAATTCCAACCTCTCTAACAAAATTTAAGAAATTATGAACTGTATATATAAAACTGTTCCAAATTAAGAATATAATTTAAGTTAATTTACGTAAATATATCAATACATTTACATTTATACAATTTTGTCCAAATTCAAGATTACAATTTAAAAATATTAAGCTGATGGTCTTTGCAACTAGTGCGTAAGAATAACTGTCTGTATTTATATACCTTTTATTAAAATATAATCATAATAATTATACAAAGTGGACCATCACATCACACACAAAAAGTAAAACGCACTCAAACAGTTTTAACTGACGGAAGAATATAAGAATCCGAAACTGTCATTCACCATTGAAATCTCAGTTGATTTTAGTAACAGATGGCGCTGATGGCAGTTAAAAGAAGGCTATATCAGCTAAGATTATCGAATTTATATACAAGGAAACAAGTTGGATATTACGATGATATCAGCTCGTTGACGTACTATATGCACATTATTGGGTGATATTGACTATATTACGATTTGTATACAAGCAGTGTAGCCATACATAGTATAATACGAACCACAAATCATGATTGTGCTATCAAGGTTTTCCATTAACAAATGGTTATCGACCAAAGAACAAGAGTTTAAACAAACTAAACATCTTTTGTAATAAGATGTGTGTATCCATGGCATAGCTAAAGAGGCACGTAAAACTAAACTTACCCGAACCTCCATAGCAAAGTAGCCGACAAGTATGATAAATCACCTGACGTCTCTCTCTTTGAAGAACTCTCAGGACATGGAATATTTTTTTAAAAACGCAAATTATACGAGTGTACGACGAATCTGCAAAAACCCTACTCCCACCACCCATCCATATTTCCTGTTGGTGTTATACTAGAAAAACTAAAACACCTGTACCTGGGTGTTCTTCATAAAGATGCCATCAGAAAAACATGAAAAACGACGCTAACCAGCACAGGTATTACCGTTTCCACTAGGAATCATCATACCGCCATCTGTAAAAAGGACACCAAGAAAAACAGGATTCCGAGGAGA
Organism: Beris chalybata; assembly: GCA_949128065.1. Classification (NCBI taxonomy): domain Eukaryota; kingdom Metazoa; phylum Arthropoda; class Insecta; order Diptera; family Stratiomyidae; genus Beris; species Beris chalybata. Next base: position 17,305,966 of record OX421894.1, read on the forward strand.
ACGAAGGAAACAAATAAAAACGAGAAGAAGGTAAAAGAAGAAAGATTCTCAAAGGAATACTGCATAATTATAATAGCAAAAAGTGAAATGTGTGAGTAAAAGCGACAAAACTCAGGTACAAGTGGTGTTGAAGAAATTTAATTCAAATTAACAGGTAAGTCGTGGCCACCCTCCAGTTAGTGGAGCACGGGTGGAAGGCTACGGTGGAGCTCAAGATCTGGGGAAAAAGAGACAGGATGACCTAAAATTGCATATTTACTTGAGCCAGTGCCATTTGTTTGTTGTTCACCTCGACAATAACATGGGGGTGGATTCCAAGACGACGCCAAAGATGCGACGTATATGACTGACATAACAACGTGAACGTTTTCGCAAAGTGAACTTTTAGCGAAATGAAAACAAGGAGCTTTTTTTTCCACGGAAATTGTGACGGTACTTTAGCTAATTAAATTGCATGACCGTTACGCGAGATACTCAGAGAAGTGAAGTGTGATAAGTTAATGAAAAGGTGAAAAGATTTATCTAAGCTGTTTATGAAGCAAACTGTTTCTAGGTTTTTTGTAGTTTTGAATGGTACCGACAGCGCGAATTCTTTAGATTTTAAATTAAATCAGTAATTTTCGTCAGGATCAACTGAAGTCCATAGATTCCACTAATTCCAAATGGATTTTTTTATAATTTAAAAAGCGAAGGTGAACTCGATTAGTCTCTTTTTATGATATTTCACCTCATATCACAAATTAATTCAGTCTGTAAGTCTCCATGTCTCTATGGTACAGTAGGAAGTATAAGGTCTACCAATAGGAACGATAGGATTTTTATAGCTCATGGCGGCCATATTTAAATTTCAAAATTTGCGATCTGCTGTCAGTTGTCATTAGTAAGGTTTGCCATTTCATCATGAATCGTTTCATGTTGCCCCAGCGTTTGGAAATTATTCAAATATTCTATTAAAATTTGAGATTTGTTGCTACTATTTCGCGTCTTTCTCGTGAATAGTGTGTTGAGGTTTCTCGTGTGTTTCTCGCGTTTTGTTGTTCGTAATTCGTGCGTTTTCTCTGCTGGAGACGTTTTTCTCACGATATCACAGGGTTTTGCTTGACGAGAAAGTAACGAAAAATGCGCGAAACGATTTTTCGTGACTTTCTCGTAAGTTTTTGCTTTTAAGTCGTTAATGTCAAAAGTTTGAACTTGCATGATTTCAGAAATTGAAAATAAGGGAACTTCACGAAATATAGAGAAACCACGAAAACGCGAAACTTGTGAATTGTGTGTACGATTCTTTTTCGTGTTCTCGCAAGGTTCATGTGTTTTTTGAAATAAGATGAGAAACTCACTAAATGCGAAAAAAGAGCTTTTGATTTCGTGCAAAATATGGTCATTATTCTGCTCCCTGAATTATTGTTCTTTCCCCAAATTAAAGAAATTGATGAGCCATACAGCAGGCGTTACGATGGAGTTATTGCGTGAACAATTCGGTGAATCGGTTATTTCACGAAATGGTCCTCACAACTGGCCACCAAGATCTTGTGATTTAACATAGCTAGACTTTTTTCTTTGGTGCTGTGTTAAATCACGGGTTTACACCAACAAACGCAAGAATCTTGATGAGATCGAAGGGTGGTGGCGGAAAATGTCCTTTTACTTCCACCCACCTGCTGGGGTATGGTATGTGGGTTGGTGATGTCGTCCTCCTTCACTTAAACGTTAGTGTTCGTCCGTTATGATCCGCGTGTGAGCTTGATTACTTCTGGCACCTAAAATCATTTAGTGGAATTTATATAATTTTCTATGTTACATAGCTTTTCTGTGTATCTGCTGGGGTAGTATATTACATACATTACTTGCATCCATTCGATTCAAGGCGCTGGTGGAGTAATTAACACAAAGAATGCACAGCAATGTGCTTTACAAATGCTAGATTTTTGCTTTATTATTGTTTAATAATAAAATATTGACATGTAGAAAATACAAGGTTTTCCGGTGAATACTGTTAAATTTATTTTGTGTGACGTTTCGGACTAGACTGATAAAGAACTCAATCGAGTCCGAAACGTCACACAAAATGAATTTAACAGTATTCACCGGAAAACCTTGTATTTTCAATTCGAAATGTACTGTGAAAACATTCATCAAAAATTATTGACATGTATGTAATTTCAAAAAACATTGCTAACCTGAAATTTTGTATATTCACGTTTTAGGAATAGTAAACTAAAAAAATGTCCGTCTGTCCGCTGTTTGCAAAAGCGTTTGAAGGCACGCAGCTTACAAACCCGTTGAGATATTAAGTTGAAATTCTGTGTGTAAATTGAATGAAACCCTACGAGTGGTGCCATTGGTGGAACAGGTGCCAAGTGGTGACAGGTTGTTGGGGGTGGTAGAGAAATGTCACGCAATTAGTGTTTCTCAGCTTGAAGAACTAGATATTGATGTATCAGATATGCTCAGTAATTAGTAAGTCATTCCATCAAAAATCGCAAAAAAAGGCCAATTTTGTGACCTTACCATCGCCGATTTTTTTGAATATTTTTTTGCTTGAAGAACTAGTGAACAAAAATAAATAATTTCAATTTTTTTTTTCTATATCATTTTTTTTGTTAGTTATAGTATGTTAAGGTCTTCGCAAAAATGGTGTCCAAGTCCTCTATGAAAATTCATATCTCTGTTAGTTTTTATTATAGAATAACAAAATAGGACTTATTTTAAAGGGGAAGGTTGTCGCAAAATAAGAAATATACAAATCAAATTTATCCTTGAATTTTTTCCCAAGGATTTTGTCCTTTATCCTTGACTATCTCAAAATGACATTTTTTTTCTTTTATTTTTTTATACTTTGTGTATTACACTGTTTTTCAAAACATATAAAAAAATCAACCTTGGACCTCAATGGGATCGGGGTAAAAAAATCGAAGAACCTGTATTTTCAATCTAAAATGTAATGTGAAAACATTCACCAAAAAAAATATTCAAATTATATATATATATATATATATATAAATATATATATATATATATAAATTATATATAAAAATGAATGTTTGTCTGTCTATCTGTTCTGTATAGGCTCCTAAACCACTTATCCGATTGCGATGAAACTTTGATGATTTGAGAGTACGCCCGCGATGGTTTCTGCGTTAGCATGCATGATTTTAACATGTTGGTTCGCGTGTTATTACAATATTTGAGTGTATTTGATATAAAGGCAAGTGCTCTAGCCACTAAGCCACCCAAAAGTCACTATTCTGGTTTGTAATATTTTTTGTTTATTTGGAATCGACATATTTTTTGCTTAGAGTCCATTTAGAGTCGAGCACATTTTGAATTTCAGTTTTTTTTTTAATTCGAATTCTTATAGGGGAGTAGTCATTTTTGATTCCAAGTAAAAACTAAAATAAATTCTCCAATAACCGGAAACGGTTTTAAGATAAATATGTAAAAACCTTTTTTAAATTTAAATCTATTTATTTAGGTTTTCGTCATACTTGAAATACTAACAAATTTACAAACAATATCACCTAACGAATTTTATTTTACCTACCGTAAAGTATACCTAAAAGTCTAATAAATTTTTTTAAAAAATAATGTAATCTGTGGTAAAGCATGCCCTAAATTCTATAAAATTTTACTTTTTTAGTATCCCTTTCAAATATCCCAACCTCTGGTGAAGCCGCTCCATTTCAGCCTTTTCGGCGAGAAACTCCTGGGAGCTCATATGTTTGTGAACATCCAGGATTTCTGTTTTTAGTGCGTCGTTCATGAATGGATCGCAGCCTGGTACACTTTTCTTCATTTCTCGCATTTTGCCCAATTTCAAAACAAAATTGGCGGGTTGTTGAATTTTTCCTAGTAAATATCGGTATGATCCGTAAGTGGCCTTAAATTCTGCTTTGTAGATCTTGCGGAGGTCATCGGTGAGGTATGGTTGCGGCTTCTTCTCTTCTGTGACCACTTTGATTTTTCGAAGAGACTTTGGAACGATATCCTTCTTTCCGGTGAACTTCTCGTTCTTTTGCTCATCCAGTGGTACTTTTGTAGCAGTATTACAAAAGTTGGGGTTTCGCTGTTGTTTTCCATTGATGGTGTTACTAACTGGGGACACTGGTTTCCTGATCATCTCATCTTGAACCGATACAGCTTTACCGAAGTTTTTGGGCTGAGGCAGCATCGCCGTCACATTTCTCTCAATCTGAATCATAGTTCCATGCATGCTGCTGTCGTTTCTGGTAGTTGCTAATCTCATATTCGAGACACCATTCGATGTCGCTGGTAGGTACCCTGAAGGTTTCTCGATCCATGATGCTATTGTTTGTTTCTCCTCTTGTTGAACAACTGCGGCTTGAGAAAGTTCCTGTTTTGCCGGAAACTTTGGTGTCGCATCTCCTTTAATCCGTTGCGATGTGATTGGTTTCTTCTTATCATGAACCGATGTAGTCTTAGCACCAATAGCATTGATCTTTTTGGCCCGATCTACAAAAGGTATATGTTTTACTGGTGCCTTTGGTGTCGCACCATTTAGTGCAACTGGGAAGCATGCTGAAGACCCCCAGATCCGTTTAACTAGTTCAGACTTTCTGGACCGAGTATCAGAAAATACCTCTTTCGGAGCTTTCTTGGCTGCCGTATTGCTCTCAATCTCGAGAATAGCTTCGGAAGTGAGGGCATCGAAGAAATTAGTGGCGTTGTTGTCCTCTTCGCGGTTGGTCCTGATGATTGCATTTTGCTTCGATGTATCCTTTTGTTGCAGAACTTTGGCCTCCTGTTTTGATGGAAACTTTGGTCTCGTTGCTGCCGCTGTGGTTTTCTTTTTCTCATCAACCAACGAATTTTTAGCTGGACCAATAATACTGTCCGGATTAACGGAAGGTACAAGTTTTGCTGGTACCTTAGGAATCACACCATTTTGTGCCTTCGGTAAGCATGCTGAAAACTCCCCGGTCGGTGTTGGTTTCTTTTTCCCATGTTTTTGAGGTATTTTGGCTGCCATATTGCTCTCAATCTCGAGCATAGCTTCGGCAGTGAGAGCGTCGAAGAAATTAATATCGATATTGCTGCCGTTACTTTGCTGCTTCGGTTTAATCTTCTCTTCATCCTGAAATTTCTCCTTTTGTTGGACGAGTTCTTGTTTAGCAGGAATCTTTGGTGGAAGCTGTTTTGCTGGTACCTTTGGTGTCAACCCATTTTGTGCTCCACATGAAGACCCGCTGATCCACGATCCAGTGGCTTGCTTCTTCTCTTGCTGGATAGGTTTAACTTTGACTGGACCATCATACCTCCGTTTTGGAGGTCCCTTGACTGCCATATTGCTCTCAATCTCGAGCATAGCTTCAGAAGTGAGAGCCTCGAAGAAATTAATGGCGCCGTTCATTTCCTTATACTTCTTGGCTGGCTGATTAAATTCAGATTCTGGGATCATATCCTGGTGGTTCCTCTTTTCAGCAGATCTGGTGGTATCAACGATGGTTGGTAGCTTGACTTGATGTTTAGGTCCAAATAATCCGAGTTCCTTCGTCGCATTGTCGTCCGTAATGGGAGCATCCTCCATGGAAAAGAGTTCCTGTTCCATCTTCCGTATCAAATCCTCTTCGCGGTTGGTCCTGATGATTCCATTTTGCTTCGGTTGATCCTTTTTCCAGTTTACATCCTGATATTTTGATTCCACTATTGCCGGTTTCACCTGTTTTGACGTTGCACAATGTTGAATCTCTTGCATAGCTTCGGACGTTAGAAGATCGAAGAAATCCATTGCTAGAGTTAATTTATTTTATTTTTTAATTATTCCGTACAAACGTTCACGTTCAATGATTGATTAAATCTGTCCTTATTTTCAAAATGCATGTCCTTTATAGTCTTAAGCTTCTACCTGCCACATCCTGAACCAGTTAAAATAAAGGGTAAACTTAAAGAGTAATAAACGGGCCAATTATATCTTGTTAACTAATTACCAATTAAAAAAATAGTTAATGAGAATTTAAATGGTTTTTATGATTATCCCATTAAAAAGGTTGATCTTAAAAAGAAAAACAGGTAGTAAAAAATCTAAGCATTTTTGTGCAATTAGGATATCGTCTAAAATTTTATTAAAATAAAATATTCAAACTTAAAGTAAAGGGAACAATTTTTGAAAGTTTTGACATTATTTGACAGTCGTCCAATTCAATATTTGACCAATCGATTGGAAATCGTTGCGTTTCTGAACATAAGTTTCTCCTTTTCAATATATCTTTGCCGTAGTTGTTCACAACTATGTTTCGCAATTGAAGTGAAGTGAAACATTGTCGTTTGCAACAGACGATAATGTCGGCTGATGAGTAGAGGTCCATCAATCTGCCAAAACAACTAGCTAACTACTAGCAAAGACAATGGAAACTATAAGATGTCCCAAGCATGTCAATATCAATTTCAAAAGCTCTACAATTGGCGACCCAATTCCAGTGGCTATTGCAAAGTTTTAGCATTTTCGATGTAACCCATCGTAAAAAGCTCGCCAACTAACAAAAAATAATCAATCAAAGGCATGAATTAATTATTAGTAAGCATGAATTTTAGTTGTTTTGATTTTGATACAAATTTCATTTAATCTATATTTGTATACTTTCTTCTTTTGCGATTTTCTATTTCTTTCTACCTTACATTTTTATTTTACTTGTACTGTTACTTCTATTTGGATGTACAAAATATGTAAGGCGATGTACACTATGTCCTTGCAGACCTGGCCGAATAATCAAGGGGCTTCTTTCTGAAATAAATAAGTGAATAAAAATGTGAATATTGACATTCTCCTTCAAATTGCCACCAAATGACACAGTCTCAATAAGCAGGTTTTGTTTGATAATCGCCTAAGCTCGTCGTATCTTTCCTTTATGGCTCTCCTCGGTCTTCAATGGATTCCTTTTAAGCTTCATATATTGCTATTACTGATGTAATATTCTCAGTCTAGAATTTCTTTCTACATTTGAAGACTCTCTTGTTTTCCATGAACAATTCTTGCGCAGAAGAACCACCACCAGCAGTATAAAATCCAAGACATCTCGCCGATGGTCATGGGACAGATTGTTTATATCAAACCAAGAAGGAGTTTGATAAAGGACTCTGTTGAATCCGAAACTTCACACAAAATAAATTTAACAGTATTTACCGGAAAACCTTGTATTTTCAAAGAAGGATATTGTTAGTTCGTTCTTTCGACGCAAAAGTTTAAAATTGTCTTTCTTATATTTAATTTAGAAACGGTATTTTTGAAAAAAAAAATATGTATACACATCGAAATGCAACTCGCATATTTTATAATAACTATTCGAAGGTGATTGATTACCGGTGCATTTGCTCGGTCAATGTAGGCGCGGAATAATCTTTATCGACTATTAATGATTCGCTAGGTAGTGACAAAAATTCACCACTTTTTAGCATTATATTAGCACAAGTATTACCATTCGGTTTTTTTAAAACTACTTTCCAGATTGCATAACCCACAAAGTATAGTCTAGCAGCACTTTCTACCAAAAGCTCGCTGCACGATTGTTCATTTTCATCTTGTAACATATCAATACATTTTTGGAATAAATCATTTAAAGGATTCTCTTTGTTATTGTAAGCTCTTTTATTTCTATAATGTCTTCATCTTCAACCAAGTCCAAGAGCTCATCCTCATCATCAATACAATTTTTTTTAAAAGATTCGTTTAGTATTTTGATTGACATAAGTCCCGCTATTACATAGATTGTTAAATTCGAAATCCGAAGGATTTTTTTTATTTCCTCATTTAGACAGTATTTGGGCAAAAATATTTTCCAGAAGATCCTGGTTCGCCTTATTCGATTCAAACAACTCTTGAGTCAAATAAAAAACTACACTTATTGATTGCATTAATCCATTGATACAAAAATTATTTTTGCGTTTAGTCAAATCCAGGGTTTTCAAAAAAACTAAACTTTCATGTAAGAAGTTTGCGATATGATTGTGATGTTTTAGTGGTGGTTTGAATGAATTCCCATCTGATATACATCTACTATTTAGACAATCTAAAATTTTGTCCAACTTGTTAAAGAATTTCTCTGTGGATTCAGCATTTTTTAATAAAGTCACCAAAAATACGCCAAGTTTAATACAAGTTCTAATACCTGAAGCGACACCTAAGAATTTGTGTAGCAAATTTAACTCTCATTTTGTCAAACTTTCCTGGGTAAACATGTTTTTTAGTAAGTTTCGGACAAATTTTAAACACTTCAGACGAATCAACTTCAAATAATTTAGTTATTCCATGACAACTCCGTGTGGAGTTTTAATATCATAATCTAATAGTGTGTTCCTTAAGAATTTCGTGAGATGTGGAACATCAAAAACACCATACACCGATTATTCTCAAACATTAGAAAAGGTGTTTTTTTTAGAAATGGTCATTAGTTTAAAATATTTTCTATTATTAGAGCACTGATCCCAAATAATACCACGAACATTTAACCCGAAGTTAAATATTAAACTTACATTTTTTTCTATTATTTCTTGTAGTTTTTCAGCTTTCATAACTTCTTCAGAAACATAGTAACTTACTACGTATTACTAATTTCATAACAATCCGAAAAAGACGCAAATATTTTTACCGATTTGAACGGCTCGCTCACCTTCTTCAAAATCTACTACATACGTCTTCCACTTGATCTGCAAATGCATCGTATACCATTTCCTGTCTAATTTTGATTTTGTCAAATATTAACTAATTTTGGTTTCGTCAAATATTAATTAATTTTGATTTCGTCAAATATTAGGACACACTCATTCGTTAAAGTATCCATATCAGAAGAAACGCGTTTTAAATTACTTAAAAGATCTGCATTAAAACCAGGATGTAATTTTGTTAAAGGACTCCACCGATGAAGGGATGATTTTGATGGTAACGTGAAAGCTAAGTTCTCACGCAGGAAGAAATACATTGAGCTCGACTTAAAGTTAATATTTTGAGCAATTAACTTCTGTTTTTCAGTCCATGATAAAATAATCGCATCATTTTAAAATATTGACATGATATTATTACAGCATTCAAGTTTTGGCAAAAAAAAAATATTTTTTTGTTACAAAACAAAATGGCCGCGTTATAGGGTATTCTTTTAGGCATCTTTTGCGTGACATCGAAAACTGCTCCATTTGTCATATTTTTTCTATTGATCTTAAACTGAAAACTAAAATATTTTTTGAATATTAACCGATGAATGGGAAGGACATACCTAAACAATTATAAAACAAATATAAAACAAAAAAGATATAAGACTTTTCAATCAAATGTTCATTTTTCGACTATTTTTTTGATAGTTTTTACCCCAAAATAGTGGTTTATTTACGCGATATCCTCAAAATTTAAGGTATGTATATTCTTCCGATATATACATACATATACAGACAGAAAGCTCCAAAAAATCAGCTAAATGGATACATAACTTTTTGAGCTACAATAGGAGCAATTTTTGAAGATGCAGTTTCGAGATAATCGCGTTTAAAGTTTCAATACGAGAAAACTAGAAGTTTTAGTGATTTACCGAATCAGCAATTACATGCGCATATAAGAAACCTTCAACTTCTAACTCAGTCACACCATCACTTGTATTCCCCTAGCATACATCTGTGAATTCATTCCCGTGATATATCCTTTTTTTAGAACATTTTCGAGCTATATTAAATCGCATTCCTTTAGGATAGCTTGGTATTTTAGTTTCGAAATTCAACCGCACAAGACATACTTTCGAGCCAAACTGACTCTATTTCGTACACAACATTCGTTACGCTTTATTTTTTCGAAATATGTGAAGAAAAAAACTCTAAAAATTTTAAAACTGTAATGGGATTGCTGTCCTTAATTAACGGAATAGAAGTATATGCGTAAAACACACATTAATTCTATATTCAAACCTCAAAGTGATGCAAATGTTCATTTCCTAACAATTCGGGACTGATACAAACATGCAACAAAGTCTTAAAGAAAGAAACACCTACAACAAAGTCGAACTAACAAAAAAACCTTTTCTACTCCCTATCTAAAAAGTTCATTGAAGTCATCGATTCGAAAGTTACCCGCATCAAAATTGACTTTCAATTCGTCGAATTCATAATAACTTCCCGATAAATGCCGGATAGCAACCAAGGCCTTACTTTGCTACATCAATCATCGATCTGACTGTCATTATTTCTGGGTCATTTGTCCAAACGTCAGAACCGAATCGAACGTCCATTTTTTCCCCCCAGAATTTTTCAAATTAAATCGCGCTCTGACTTCGAAATTCTCCAAAGTACTAGCTTTGGTTTTTAGCCTTACCCGAGCCAAAGATTAATTGCCAAAGACGCCAATCTTCTGACTAACTACCGGATCCTAGATTTCCCCCGATTCGGACAGTATTCGATGGGTGGACGCCGGGTGGTCGTGTAACGCCTCTACGATAGAACCACACTGTGTTTTTTTGAATTTTATACTATTGGACGTTATCCAGTCCGAGGTACGTTGGAAAATTGCAATCCTGTTGGCAGATGGCAGTAGTAGTGCTGATAGTGCTAGCGGTGGAATATTCACAAAGAAAACCCACCCGGGAAAAAAAAAAGTTGCTCTTGACCACAATTTTGCACACCCATACACAGAGTACAGTGCAACAGTCCTTTCGAGGTTTGATTGCAAAAGGAGTCCTGTTGGCAGTGCCGAGACGTTGCCTTAGAGATTTAAGCAGTCAGGGGGTTGTGGTGAGGAGTTGTCGTCGGGAAATTTTTCTTAAAATTGTAAACAACCCGTTGTGCCAACCCGTTGCATATCGCAGGGAAGTGGACAGGGTTCTCGTGTGCGGTCACAGCTTAATTGAAATAAATTCAATTTATAGCGGAATTTTCGGTTGTTGAGGAGATGGTGGCTGATGGCGATGGCAGGAGCAGGACCAGTGTTGATGGCATTATACTGATTTTCTTTATTTCTCTGCTAAGAAATTTCAACGCTTCAACCAACCACAGAATACATAAATCTTTTCTTTCGGAAAACGGGAAAATACAGTTGATAGCTGGATCCTAGAAGGAGATATTTATGCATTCGTTTCTCCTACAGAAAGTATAAGTAGTGATATGTATATTAAGATACTCCAATAAAATGCGTTTTCTTTTGCTGTAATTGCAGAATGCAAGCTTAAAATAAATAGAGGAACGAAGCGAAACCTACCTTCTACTCAATATTTGTCTCAGTGTGGCGATTTGAATAAGTTCAAATAAATTAAAAAAAAAAATATGTCAACAGTCTGGCGCAACTTCTATCTACGAAGTTAAGTCTTTGATCGATGCCAAAACTTTTTAGAATTGAGAAATTTCCCGGAGATTGAATATTTCTGAGTGTTCTGTAAGACGAATTAAAGTAAAAGTTCAAAATAATGAAGATTTGAGTCCTCAAAGGAACAATAACTCTGGCCTCAAACCAAAATTTTCACCAAGGAGTGAACGAATCCTTAAGAAAATATGCGTGGAAAATCGTTTTGCTTCCACGAATGAGATCACAACTCAATTAAATGAGAGTACCAGACAGTGAGTACCACACAGTGAGTACCAGACAGTGAAAAAACTGTTCCAATAAAAGCAAAATATTTGCTTTGGGCAAATCATCAGAACAATGATTTGAACTTCTGGAAATCGGTAAATATATTTTATTTCTATAGTTTTAAACTTTATTAACTGCGTTTGATCGCAACTTAATTAAAATTACATACGTAAATTTGCATATAAAGGGTTTTCCAATAAGGACTTGACAACTTTGAATTCAATTTGTGAACGCACCCTTTCACTAATCATCGAACTGTCACTGTCAATTTATTCAGTAAACTAAACATTTTTATCATGGTAAAGTACACGAAGGAACAACGTCTGCAAATTAAATTATATTATTTTGAAAAAAAGTTGTCAAAACCCTGGGTTTTCCAATAGGGACTTGACAACTTTGAATTCAATTTGTGAACGCACCCTTTCACTAATCAAAAACCCTGGGTTTTCCAATAGGGACTTGACAACTTTGAATTCAATTTGTGAACGCACCCTTTCACTAATCATCGAACTGTCACTGTCAATTTATTCAGTAAACTTAACATTTTTATCATGGTAAAGTACACGAAGGAACAACGTCTACAAATTAAATTATATTATTTTGAAAAAAAGTTGTCAAGTCCTTATTGGAAAACCCTTTAGTAATGAATATTATTTCTGGTGTGCTTTAGTGATGAAAACACTTTCGAAATTCTTGCCAATAAAGCGCAGTGCTTTAGAAGGCGTACAGGTGAAAGATTTCATCCTGACTGCGTGAAATGCATAGAAAAGCACCATAAAAAGGTTATGATTTGATCAGTCATCTCTGCAAAAGGAACTAGACGTATGTACATTGTAAAGGGTACAATTAAACAAGGCCAATACAAAGATGTCCTCTAGACAAAATTGTTTCCTCAGTTGAGGGAGTGGTTTCCGAGTGTAGAAAATTTTATCTTCATGCAGGATGCTGCTCCCTGCCACACGTTAAGGTCTGTCAAAACTGAGCGAAGAAAATGTTCCCCTTTTGGATTGGCCAGGCATAAATCCAATTGGGCACTAATCAAAAGAAAGATAGCGAAGGGGTTCATTACAACAAAAACTCAACTGATAGAAAAAATTATGTCATGTCCTCAAGGACAGCGATTAATCAACAGTCGGGGATTTCGTGTTGGAGTTTCACTCAACTGATACCGGAAAAACAACTAACATTTAATCAAAATAATACTTTTCCTTGGCAAATTATTATATATTTTCTATTGTTTTTTCTTCTTCATTGCCTAGTGCTTCAATTATTACAACTTAGCTGTCAAAATGAAAAGTCTAATCTCTAAAATATGCTTGCTCTGTTAACGCATATTGAGTTATTATAAATAAATATAGTTTGAATTTGAGTTAATCAAAATAATAGACATTTGGAACCATAGTTCGGACCTCCAGGAAACTGTGCAGTCCTGCATAAACAGTATGACGAGGTGAATATAGGATTTATTTGCTGCTTAAGGAGGAAATACAAAATATTAAGAATACAAAAAATCTGCGGGTTTTTTTCCTTACTTCATCATATCTTTTTTTTAAAATACATGTCCCATAAAATTTTAATTATAATTTAATTCTTACTCCGTAAAATTAAGATTTTAAAAATTGTTTGGGTGCGTCTAATAATATGCCCAGGGACTGTAAATGATATGTCGAAATTCGTTAAAACGTGCACAATAATTTTACACCATCTTAGGGTTCGAGTATCGCAAAATCATGAATTTAATTCCCCGATTATATTTAAGCCTTTAGAACTGAAAGTGAATTCCTTACTCGTATTGAATCAGACCTAAGGAATATGTCAAAATTCGTAGAAATTTACGCGAAAAAAATTCTAGGTCTGTATAACAATAAAGAGTTCATAGAAGTAAAATTAATGTGATAACTCAACGTGCCTAATAAAACAATAAAAGTCATGAAAATGTCATAGACTTTTTTATACTCTAGATTAGTGTTTTCCAACCTTTAATGTGCTATGCCCCACCTAAACCGTTCAAAAATTATTATGCCCTCCTGTGACACATACATACATAATTTATATTATTCAAAAATTAAACTCTTCAATGTAGAAACTTAAATTATTGGTTTTAGGAAAAAATTACAAGGAAATTGTTGAGAAAACAACAAAACACTTCTAGCACTCCTTTTATATTAAATAATGTTCTAACTGACTGATCATTTTGAATTTCCGCAAGTTTTGCTTGATACTGGATATTTGAAATATAAGAAAAATATAATTAAAAAAAATAAGAAAAAATCGACTAACATTGCCTGCATCATCCAATTTAGAAAATCAATATGTTTCAAATCAGAAAAATCTTTCTCAGCTGACAGAATTTTCAGGTGATCGACAATAACAAGTACAGCAGTATCAGTCACTTAATATTTTTGGAGCCAATGAACATTTTCAAAATTTTTGTTGGCGTGGGCCCCACGTTGGGAAATATTGCTCTAGATGAAATCATATAGAGTATTATAAGTTTAATCCAGCCCAAAAGTATATAACGCATAGAACCAAGCCTCGGACGAAAAAAAGTCATATATTACTTTTTGTTTATTTGTGGCCAAGAATCTCAAGTTCACTTAACGTCCGTCTGTCTGTCCGTTAGCACGCTAACTCATGAACGCCTTCACCTAGAATTTTGAAATTTTGAATCTTAATGTTTGGTTGAATTTGTAATTTGTTCGTTAACGGGCAAAATCACCCCACTCCTTCGGGTAGCTGCCATACAAAATGTCCTTAAAACACGTATTCAAGAATATTGGTCGATAACTTCATAAGGGCTTAAGCTACGTCTTTGAAATGTTGTATGTGTTATTTTTCCAATAGTTGAACCTAAATTTATTATTATGAAAAAATCAGTCCCTCGTGTAGCTGCCATACAAATATCCTGTCAACATGTCTTCACTTAATTTACGAAGCTCACCATAACACAAGTAATTTTATACCTACGAATTCGGAATTTTGTACAAATTAGTTTTAGAGTTGAAACGAAACTCGAATTTAATAGTCAGCAAAACCACCACTTTGCATACAAAAAATCTTTAAGACACGTGTTCAACAATATTTCCGATAACTTTTGAACGCTTCGACCTACGAATTTGAACCCATTAATTTTTGAATGGTTCCAAGGAAGAGGATAAATATGTAAGAAATCGAGTGAGTCCTTACTGCTCCTTCTATGTGAAAGTTCTTCAAAAAGCCCAAAAAAATTCCAGTGTGCACCCAGTTCAAGACATGAAATTAAACGCAGAATATTGTGTTTTATCAATCAAATCAAATAATAATCAAATGGGAGTCCTTAATAAAGGACATACAACATGCACACACTTAATTCTACATTATCCCCAACTACAATATAATTCGGAGTTCTGTATTTCATCTAGAGTATCATACGATTGGCTTGCAGCCGATCGTGACTGCTGTATGTTTTTAATAAACCTTTTTACACCAATAAAAATTTGAACTTTTCTTCCTTTGATTACTTCTGAGGAACAGCTACATATATAACTCAAGTTTCATCTTTTTAGCATAGATATAATTAAGAACCACACCCACCCCCGTAATTTGCTACTGCTATCAAAAATTATATTTTTCTGAGATGCCCTTATAGTGGTGGCCCAATATACAATAGTCGTACATTTTTAGTTTTCTATCCTTTGCGGATATCGCAATACAAACATTCTTACCCCCTCACTCTGATACCAATTTCCCTGTTTAAAATTTTAGCTTTGTCTAGACTTCAAGTATCTCTTAAAACAACCACAAAATTTAGACCTTTCGACATAAACCATTCAGATATTGATTTTAGAATGTTTCAATCCCATTTCGAGCCTCCAAAAGATACTATTCGTGGGGACTCACTCATTCTATTCACAAAAAACAATGGAACTTTATATATCAACAAGTTTATGAGCTGCCCCTTTTAACGCTTTTGAAGACGGCGTCCGACAGACGAACATTTTTTTAATTAAAATAAAAAAAAAAGTAAAAAAACAGAGACTTTTAGATTGAATAAACATTAAATCAATTTGTTTTAAGGTTCCAGATATATTGCTTGTGTACTATGTAAATAAAGTAAACTAAATTTATAATACACGCTTTTCGTGAATAACTAAAAAGTAAAAAATTAAAATAATAAAAATAAATTTTAAAAAATTACGAATAAGTAAAATTCAACTTCATTTCTTGCCATTAATATAATAAATATGTACAAAATAGGCTTAAATATTAACGTAATATTTAAATTTAAGTTTATGTGTGCTGTAAAAGCGATTGCAAATGGACAGTTTTAAATCGACAAAAATATAATGTGTGTATTAAAAATAAAGTAAAATACGGATAGATATTACCATATTTTCCGGACTCTTAACGAAACTTGATTTGTAAAATTTCTAATAAAAAAAATTAGTTTTATCAACAAAATAGCTGCCCAAAAGTGTACAAAAAAAGAAAGGCACACCATTTATCTTAAAGAATAAAATACAATAAAATTAAAATTAAGCGATAAGTAAAAAACAAAATCAATTATTCTCGAATTGAATTTATCAAACGAATAACTTTAGCAATCGATGATAAATTTCTTTTATGCCCTCGTGGCTTTTCCAAATTTATACCGAAAAAATATCTCTGTAAAAATTCATACGATAGCGAAATTTCCGCGGGATAGTCTCGATTAAAATTAAAAAATAAACAAAACGTTACGACAAAAGCTTCCGGAAAACTTCGACACTGACAATTTGCAATTTCGGAATCGACGAAAATATAAAACATTTTATCCGATTCGGTTTCGATCAGCGCAATCCACGGGAAGTTACCTTTCGGTCGAATTTCTTCCTGAGTAATTCCAATCTAAAGAAAAAAACAGAAAAAAACAAAAAACAAAAATAAGAAATTTTGAATTTCCCATTAAAATAAAATTTTGTTTTTTTTTTACCGGAAACGTTTGGAAAATATTTTCGATATCTTCGCCAAAATATTTGCAAATGAAGTTGAACGCTACTATGTCATCGTTCGATTGGTTTTCGCGAGCTTCTAATAACAATTTGTCCTTTTTCTCCGTTGCATATTTTAGGATTTTGTTGATATTCTCCTCAAATTTCATTAGAATTTCGTTTGTATCGATCTGAGCTAAGTTTAAAAAGTGTTCCCGAATGAAAATTTTTTGCAACAAAAACGGCCATTCGTTTCGGACATCTTTTATGGATGGACATTCTTTGAAACTGTTTAGGAAATTCCGTTGGCTTTCGTACAATTGTTGCATTAATTCTTTTATAATTTCGTTTTGTTCCTTTGTGTTCGTTATGTTTGAGCTTAGGGCGATTAATTTCTCCTTGCTCCTTATTAGATGATCCTCGTCATCGACTTTAATATCGGAGCTTACTTCCCAATTCATAATAGAATCTTGTAGGCTTTTCGTAGTTTTTTGTCGTTTTCTTTGCCGAACCGGACTATGTCCTTTTGATTTTGAAGTTGTCGGTCGATTTAAGTAATTGTTACGATGTATCATGCTCGTAATTAGAGGAGAATTAGTAACAGGCAAAGGATTTCCATCGGCGTCTGTATATGAAAATGATTTCGGAAATTTTGCTATTAACGTTGCTGTTACACTACGAAATACTGGAATTGGAATATGGCACGAAATTGCCCGAAGTTCGTCGACAAGTACGTGTACAACACTTTTCAAATGTGATCCCAATTTCATGTTCTTGTGGCATAGCTCCAGCACGTGATTGGGAAACTTGTTCCATGGAAATGTAAAATTTTCGAATTTATTTCCAATCGTCTTGCTAATGTACGAGTTTTCGATGTCTTTATCTGCGAAAAGTGTGCAACTTGAAGGACTTATTAATGTTGTCGGTTGTAAGAAGCTGATCGGTGATTTTTCTTGGAAATTTGCAAATCTGTCTTTAACACGACTGCCACTGTCTTCCTGTTGGAACGATGTTTGCGTATCTAAATTCAAATACGGCAAGCTACATTCGGCTCTATCGTCTTTTTTAGCGAGATTTTGCGGACTAAATCGTGTCCATTTTTCGTTTTTTGCTAAGATCATCAACGGTTGTTCTGCACACATTTTCAAAATTGCATCTTCGTCGACTAAAGTGCCATCTGCTTCAAGACATATCTCTCGACCATTTAGTTGTTTACGCCAGGCTGAAAATATTTCTGGCAATAATTTAAAAATTCAACAAAGAAAAACGTACAAAGCGCCACAACATACCTTGTTTTAGTAAACAATTTATCGTAGCGTGGGTCAGAACCATTTTTTTTATAGTTCGGGAACAATTCCAAATTTTAAAAAGTGTTTTATCTCCTGTGGCCTTTTCCGGATTTCTGCGTGTTGAATTTTTTTTTTTAATAAATTACAATTGAGCAATTTAATGTTTTAATTACATAATAGCAAAAAAAAAAAATTATAGCAAAGAAATTTAGTTGAATTTGTACAAATTAATAAGTATTAGTTTAGAGGTAGAATATTATTAAAAAGTAACAACTAGCGAAAAAAGCATGACCCAATAATATCAATGTTCGAAAAGTAACTTTTTGGTTTTGTAATAGTTGTCAAGTTGTAGTTGTAAGTTGTAAGTTGTATCTAACTAATGGAGCAGAATACTTTTCAAGAACGCGTTGGTGACGATTTCAGACATTTTCTTCCAATTACCGGGACATTTGCATACGCAGCTACTCCTAATTTCTCCCTTTTATTTCTATAGCCTAGACACACGGTGCACTTCAATGCCCATTTATCATTAATGCCCATAAAAAAATAAATCGGGGATGTGCATTAGAAAATATCGGCCGAAAAACAGCATTTAACCCGGAAAACCTGTACTTTCATATATATAAAATAAATAAATTTAAATACATTTAACTAAAATGTTTTTAGCACTTGGATAACCATTTTTTTTTTTTTTTTTTTTGTAAAAGTAACTTTAATCAATACCCTCCAATTGTTACCCAAAAATGTTTATTACGGTCTAGCGGATTGCCGTTTTCAAATAACATCCAAATAAAATCCAAAACACACCCTTATTAATCTGTATAAATATAAATACTTTGACTTTGTTTACAGAAAAAATATAGTACTTATAGTTACCACAACCTTGGTACAATATGTAGCATAATTGTACTAACTGAATTAATAATTTATTATTATGTCCTCAAGGATAGCGATTAATCAACAGCCGGGGATTTTGTGTTGGGGTTGACGCCGGAAAACAACAAACATTATTTAATCAAATTTGCTTCTATGGTAGCTTACCATGAAAAATTCATTAATAAAAAGTTTGCTGTTGATGGGATTCGAAGTTGCACCCTTAGCGTTGAGCTCCATATATCCTAGCGAACAACCAAAAATTCCACCAAATTGGTTGAAATATTGGGTGATAGTCTGTGCCACCTACCTTTAGTAAGGTTGCGATGGCAAAAATTTAACTCCGGTATATTTCTCGATAATGAAATTTGCATCAACATCGTCTATATGTTACAGAATACTCCGAAGAAATACCATGTGAATCGGATAGTAGGCATGATGACGAAACAGCTCCTTCGGACCTAGTCCAACAGTCTTATAAAACTGGCCTATCCAGTGAAGGTTTTCCAATTGTCGTGTCCTCAAGGATAGCGAATAATCAACAGTCGGGGATTTCGTGTTAGGGTTTCACTCCACTGACGCCGGAAACCAGCAAACGTTTAATTAACTACAGGTTGTAACAAAAATTTTAAAATTTAGTTACTAGAACCACTTAGTAGGTATCAATGGAAGTGGAAACCGAGGCTTGCCTTAATGATACAGAGAAGGATTATTGAATCCGAACTAGGAGAGTGTCTTATCACAAAGTACAATCTCCATAGAGGCATAAGGCAAGGAGGCGTGATCTTACGCTTGCTTTGGCTTCCTGTGGTCAAAAGAATCTTTGAGGAACTAGAGAACTTCGGAATCAAGGCATGTGCATACAACGAAGACGTGGTCATTCTTATTACAGGGAAACAATTACTGAAAATAAGTAGTTTGTTGGAGAGAGCACTCAACAAACTAAGACAATAAGCCGATAACATCGGTCCCTCTAAAACTATGCTGGTCATCTTAACGAAGAGATACACAATTCCAAATTTGGCTTTGCCAAAAATGGGAATCCGACAGCGCTAAATATCTCGAGGTTGTTCTAGACAGAAACTTAGCTGGAAACTTAATCTGAATCCGTTAAAAAAGCGTACAACGCATCTTACGCATGCGGTAATATGTTTTGAAACAGGTAAGGTCAAGACCAATCTTAACTTATGGCGCGATATAGTGTGGTTGGAAGCGACTAGAAAGTCCACGTATCTAAGCGAACTGACAGAAGTGCAGCACCTAGCACGCATTGGGGTCACTAGCGTCTTCAGAACGACTACTACGCCTGCACTGGAACTATCCTTCATCTGCTGCCAATGGACATAGGTATATAGGTTGTTGCAGATGAAATCGTTTTTGGTACTGCAATTTCAAACAACTGGAACTTTTAGAAAACTTAATTTTATTAATCAAAATAGGCAGAAGCACATGCAATACACTTCTCCCAACGAGATACAAGTGCATTTACTAGTTTCGTAAAAGTCCAACTTTTTAGAGCGAAGAAAGTCCTCGAAGGCACTTTTGATGGCTGCTTCATTATCGAATTGTTTTATCGCCAAAATGTGATCCGAAAGTTTAAAAAAGCGGTATACTCGCTTGGCGAAAGGTCTGGTGAGTATGGTGGATGAGGCAGAGTCTCATACTACAACTCGTTTCATTTTTGGACCGTTGTTCTTGAAACATAAGGCCGTGCATTGCCATATGACAGAACTCCATCTCTGTTGACCAATCTAGCCTATTAAACGCGCAATTTCTGATGCATTTCATCGAATTGGGTACAATACTTCTCTGCATTAATGGTTTCACCACGCTTCAGAAAGGAAGAGTGAAAAACTCCAGCTGCAGCTTCTTCGAATGGAGGCCCGGTTTTGCCATGTGTCCTCAACAGCATCCTACCATTGGGCCGATCGGCGACAATGGTCGTACACTGGTCGCATCACATGACACTATTCTGTTCAAGCACGAATCGTTTCTCTTCCGGGGAGAGAAGGGAACTGAAAAATTTCCAGTCGACGAGTCATGTTTTCATTTGAAAGCTTATGCGGAACCCACTTATCAAGCTTTCTGCTTTTTTCCAGGCTATTGCAAGAGCCGGCAAACTGACGAATGGAGTTCGCCCAATTTCTTGCAGTGCCGGCTGCAGACTTCTCCTAGTTATCTTGTTTTTCGCATTTCGTAAGTTTTTCAGCTTATTTAAAAAAAACACATGAACCTTGCGAGAACACGAGAAAGAATCGTACACACAATTCGCAAGTTTTGCGTATTCGTGGTTTCCCTACATTTCGTGAAGTTCAATTATTTTCAATTTCTGAACTTATGCAAGTCCAAGCTTTTGACATTAACCACGAAAAACCAAAAACTCACGAGAAAGTCACGAAAAATTGTCTCGCGCATTTTTCGTTACTTTCTCGTCAAGCAAAACACTTTGATGTCTTGCAAAAACCGCCTCCAGTAGAGAAAACGTACAAATCGCGAGCAACGAAACGCGAGAAACTCACGAGAAACCTCTACACACTATTCGCGAAAAAGACGCGAAATAGGCGAAACGCGATAAGTCTGTAGCCGACTTTATAGTTTGTCGTGAGCCAGGCTCCACTAATAAACTCAGCTCGTTCTTGCCGAACGAAGGTCCTGGGTACCACGTGGCTCACTTTGAAGGGTCACATCTCCTGATTGGAATTTTTCGAACCATCGCTGTGTGGTTCATTTGTTTACCGTATCAGTTCCAAAAGCCCTGTTAATGTTTTCGATTGCGTCCGTTGCGATGTTTAAACTCGTAAAGGAAAAGTATCCGTTTTTGACTCAAATCAATTTTTTTTTTGTCCGATCACAATGAAGTCCAAAACTGAAATGATTCCATCAATAAATATAGAGGTATTTACACTGCAATATCCAATACCACTATTGCCACCTGGCGACAGTTTGAGACATGAAAATCGCAAGTAACTTCACTTCATAGACGTTTCATATGCAACAACCTAATACATCAAAAGTATAGCTGCAAAAGGTGTTCTTAGACTCCAAGAGTTAGGTTACTGGAGTTTTATGATGCTGCCATCATCATCCTGCACTTGGACATTAGTGCTCGTCCGTTGTACATACTCCCCGTTTGAGTATGATCACTCATAGAATCGAAAACAGTTTGGTGGGTTTTATAAAATTTGCAATGTTACATAGCTTCCTCTTTTCGATATCACCGAGGAAATATGCGCCGTGGTTGTGTCTTCTTGTTTCCGATAATTGCAACCATACTATGTTTTTACTAATTATATACTATGTCTAGAAGTAACCATGATCATTGGAAGCATACCTGTCTTACAATAGTTAGAAGAACTTTAATATGGTCAAAGCAACCTATGAATAAACATAGTTTTTCTTTCAGTGTTCAAGGAATCGAAATAAAGAAGCATTTAAAATTAAACAATAGAACTTATTTCCTAAGTACCTGTTTTCTGTTCGCCCTTCGGAGAATTTGCAATTAGAAGAAAAATATTTTTGTTGATTTATTACTCATCAAAACATCAAAACATTTTAATGCATACTTCATCTACGAGAATAAAATTATGTTTCACTTATTCATTAAAAAGTTTGCCTTCAGCCCCAAGTATAATGGTGGGTATAGTGTACTCCGTGCGATAGTAGCCAGGAACAGTAAGTACATAGCAGAAAGTATGGTGGAAACTTTTTTAAGTAAAACTTCTCTATGCCAAGAGAACGGAAACGAAGCGCATAAAAACAAGTAAGGAAAATTTATTCGAAGTTGGCAGGATTAAAAGCACTACACCCAACATCGCTTAACTCGCTCACCCTCTTCAGTTTCTAGTGCTCGAACGGCTCTTCATTTAGTTCTACATTACATTATAAAAGTCGTATGCGCAATCTTTCTTTGTATTAAAAAAAAAAAAATCTGTTTTTTTCCCACCCATTAAAGTGATCCCAATGGTACAGCAAACATTCAAAGTGGGCGCAACGAAAAGGACAATGAAGAAGAAAAAAACACTATCGCAACATTTATTTTATTTACACTTCTCGGTCCTAAGAATTCCAACCTGTCTTCTATTTAATGGGAAAACTTGTAGGAAAAAGTACGTTGGAAAATAAAAAGTTTTCCATCGTCTCTGGATGTCCTTTTTTTCGTTTGTATTTTCCTATGATACTTACATAGTCGGCGAGTAGTACGACTAGTGGTTCACAGATAGCCTTTTACTGCTTTGCAAACAACTACTCTACTGAAAATTCATCACTGTTACTGGTGTGGCGAACAGACAGCGAAATCTCCTCATTCTACCAGTGCATAATTACGACTCTGCTTGAGTTTATAGAGCCATTTGAATCGGACACAAAACGTTCAAGGATGCAAGGAAGAAGAAAAAAGGAAACATTATTTCTGATACACAATCACAGCATTGGTGAAATAATTCGTTATTTTTTTTTTACACTTTTATCTTAATGAACGTGATTTCCGTGAGAAGACAAATACCGGTAATTCGGTTTATAGCTATCTAAAGGAAAAATCCATTTTGACCCTTTAATGCTTTTAAGGTCAAAGTTTCTTAAGAAGAACTTCCACCGCGCAAAACTCACCTTTTTTAAAATACACTCTTTTCACAAAGAAGTGATATTCAAGCGTGAAGCCATCCATGAACCAAGTTGTATAGAGTTGTGAATAGGTTGTGTGTAGTTCGCGAACGAACTAGTTCGGAAGAACGTTCCCATAAGTGAAATGAACGAACTAGTTCACAGTGAGTCACGCTCCTAGTTCGTTTGTACTCATGCATTGCCATATAGATGCACAATGACGACCTTTTCTTGGGTCATTACATTGTAAGTAGGTACATACTTTGTAAAGGAACTACTTCGCAGTAAGTCCTGCATCTAGTTCGTTTCTGTTCAGGGATTGCCGTTTACTTCAACACTGACGACCTTTTTTTTAGATCGTTACATTTCTTTTCACGATTTTACACTGATCTCCCGCGAACTAGTGAACTAATAGAATGAACTAATTTGCGACGGATCGGGATCGGGAACAGAAATGATCGGTCACTATAGTGAACTGCGCAAGCCGAGTTGTATATATCTCCGATTTGAAAGCGGAATTATACTTGCATCTTGCATCAAAATAGAGATGGGTCGGTCATGAGTGAACTGTTCCAAAAGAGCAGTTCAGTGAAGTGAGTGAACTAACTCACTCCTTTTAGTGAACTGCAGTACCACGTGATACACCTTGAAAAGAACTAGTCCTTTCGTCAGTGAGGACCTGTTTTTTTAGGTCTCGGAACTTGAAAAGAACTAGGTCCTTCTAGACTGAGGTTTTTTTTTTGGGTCCTCACATTCAATCCGAACTTGAAAAGAACTAGTTCCTTCTTCAGTGAGGACCTTTTTTTTAGGTCCTCACATTCAATTGGAACTTGAAAAGAACTAGTTACTTCGCCGGGTAAGTGTTCTTCAAAAGGAACTCGAACTAGTTCATTTCAGTGAGTAAGTCGGAGTTCACTCACTCTCTAAAAGGAACTGCTTTCCCCATCTCTAGATCGAAATGCTGACATATGGTGGAGGTTACTATGCGACTACGAAAAAAATACGTTCCTAACAACAAATTTAGATAGTCATTTCAAAAATAACAGGCTTTCAAGTCTAAAAGTGAATTTAATATCTTATTAGACCTAAGAGATATGACGGAATTCGTGAAAAAAAACATAACCATTTTAAGCCTTCTATTGATATGGAAGTAACCTTAAAGCTATTTCTACGAGAAATATAATAATGCAATTCAATTTTCAGTAGACAGACGGCCCTATTCTGAAATTGTGGCCTATCATAGGTCAGAACGTGATGTGACTAAAATTTTGTGACTGCGCTTACAATCGAATAGTTTTTTCGCATTCTGGCGCTGCAGACACAAGAAAGATCACAATAACTTCTCCAGATATGTAGTTGGAGACATGTGTACCTTGATTTTTTATCGCTTTTTTTTTTTTGCTCAGCTCGCGGAAAATGCAAAAAACTTCAAAATTGAGACTAATGACAGAATACGAAAACTCACAATTAATTCAAAATTGTGACTCTCCACCTACTTTGTGAATTGTAACTCTGGTGCTGAATAGGCCGGCTAGATTAGGTTAGGTAAGGTAACACATAGACCGCCAATGGGTCCGTTGTGATCCCATGGGAAGAAGTGCCCGAGTTCCCAAGACCGCATCTTAGGTAAACCACCCCGCCAGCGCGACAAACTAGAGCAGCTTGTCTAGCTTAATGTTTGCGAATTCACCCAAGTCCATGGTGAAACGCGAACTTGACATACGTTCCTAATAGACCTAAGAGATATGATGAAATTAGTGAAAATGTATGACAATTGACGATGAATTTGAATTTATGCCAATGCAAAATTGATTTTTTTTAATTTCCTATAGTATGAAATTTTTTTAATTTCAACTTTCTTTTTAAAACGTTCCTGTGATACAAAAAATACTCCCTAGTAGGTCTACACATAATCATTTAGGTACAATATTGTGTCATTAACCATTCTGATGATATAAATATACATTATTATTTATTAAAAAGAAAGTATTGCGGTCGACGTACTGCTAATTTGCTACCCTGAAATTTTGTATGTTCGCGAAAAATGTCCGTCTGTACGCCGTAAAAGACGTACCCAAACGCGTTTTAGGGTTTAGATACTAACTTCAAATTTTGTTCTGGAAAGATCGGGTACCTTTTGGGGGTTTGGTAAAAGGGAGAGATGGTGGGAAATTGAGTAAGCTATGAAACCAAAACTATTCGTCTCCACCTATCTCAAACCTCGCAATGATACCCACTAATACAGGTTCACCCCATCTACCCACAAAAAAAAAATGCAATACCTCACCGAGTTTGTGAGCTATGACCTTCAAAAGCGTTTGCGTACGGAGGACAGACGGACATTTTTTTCTTTCTTGATGTTTACTGGTCATGAAACGTAAAAATTAAAATGTCAGTGTAGGAAATTTTGGACAATTTCTGGACGATCACAGTACTTCATTATTACAAAATAAAAAAATAAATATATGCATTAATATTAAAATCTACCTTTAAAACATTTTTTATACTTACAAAGGATTCAGTACGCTCAGATTATCTACACACTTTCCTAACGATTACATTTTAATTACAGGAACAATTGCCACTCATGTATTCAACGTAACTTCCTCCGACTTGTACTTAATGTTAAACTGAGTTCAGTAATTACATTTAACCATGTCGAATAAAAGGAACAAATAAAAATACGAAACAATTTAGAAAAGTGTTTTTAAGTACAATTATAGTTGAAAAATCATCTTCAGCTGTAGCTGTTCCTGGCAAGGACTAAAGTAAGATCGGCTGCACAAGCTGATTAAAGTAAGAGATGCTGATAATAGACCAAATCCTTGACATGAGTACGTTTAGACACTCCACGCCATCAATTTCTTCTGGTGGGCCCTTTCGAATAATGAAGACATGCTTCCGAGAGTTGGAAGTTTAACAATCAAATGGAATAATTAATGTTGGCTTTCAAGCATTTCGTCAACACACCTATGGCTATATAATTTCTTGATATAATGTTGGTACGACGATGTATCCGCCTGAGACCCAAGACATCAGGCAACACCAGCAATGAGTCGCAGGAAAAGTGTAGAAGCTCTTAAGGATTTCTGCTAACGACATTTCCTTCAAGGGCCTTCCTCAAGGAGATTTTAATGCGTCCTCTTACTTACGCTGTCGCTACGTTCATCTTGATCTAAAATTCTCCGAGAATATCCCTTTTTCGATGTTGACACTCACCTAAACGTAAAAGTACACGGAAGATATGAGATACACTTGAGTACGGGATAGTTACATAATAGTCCTAAATGGATGGATATATGTCGAGGTTGGCTGTGTGAAATTCACGGAAATCTTTACTGGCAAGTTAACTTTCAATTTGTTTTAACCTAATTGCCAGGATGCTTCTTAAATATTTATTCGGCAATTTGATAAAGTTTAGGATTTCATATTTGAAAACCGAGACAGGATAATTAGATATGTATGAATATGTGGTTTATGCATGCTTATGCCTACGGTACATATTCCTCCTAATAATTTTCAGGAAGAGAGAACAGCTTTTGCAAATAAGTGAGTAGGAATATTCCTTCAGTTCAGGTTAAGTTTATCGATTGAATTCAGTTCATGCGAAATAACCCTTTAATTTTATCTACAGAAATATTGAAAACACTTTCAAGCCACAGAATTTGTTCACTGATAAAATTTTCCAATTTTCGATACAAATTTTCTAAAATAAATTATTTTTGAAAAATTTTAAGAACCGTTCAAATGATTAAGAACCATTAAAAATTTCAAGAACCGGTCAAAATTTTAAGAACCATTCAAAATTTTAATTTAGAAATCATTGAAAACCTATCTTGGAATATACAGGCTTATAGATATGTGACTCAAAATCTTTTGACCAAGGCAAAGTATGAAGATTTTTCTTAATCTGAACTTAAAAGTCTACTAACATTCTGGGCGAAACTTAATTACTATACAGATGAAATTAGGGAAGTGGTTAAAATGGAGTCGCGACAATATACTCTGGGACGCAGTCAAAGTCGGAGTATAACATGATTTGTTTCTAGATTACGATATTTTTTGGAAAGTTAATTTTGTCGTTCGAATAGAAATAAAAGTATGTATCTAAAATATGAATTTTTAGGCGATTAAACTATTTTATTTACACCAAAAGTAAGATCCAATGTGCTGCCTCATCAGACCTAAGAGCTACGACAAATTATGAAAACGTATACAAACATTGCTTCCACTTGGGAGTATATTTTTGAAAAATCGTCAAATCGCTTTCGAAAATTCATCAAATAGATTTCGAAAAATCGTCTAATTGGTTTTAGGCCACTACACAAATACACGTAAAAGTAATAACAAATTATAGATTTTACCAAAACTGGCAAAAAGTATGAAAACATATGCAAACCTTTTACACACCTTGGAAGTTGAATATCAAAATATCATGAAATGGGTTTGTAGGCGATTACATAAGTGTGTGAAAGTAAAAACCAATCTGATGTCTCATTAAACACAAAAAATATGTCAAAAACTGTAAAAAGTATTAAACTCTTACACTTTCCCTAGGTTTGAACATTTTAAAATACAAAATTTTACTTTTTGACGATTTTATAGGAAGTCTTAGGAAGTAAATATCAATTCGATATTTCATTGGACCTAAGGAATGAGTAAAAACTCTGCAGAAGTTGAAGCCTATTTGATATCTCATCAAACCTAAACTATATGGTGCAAATTGTGAAAAGTGTGCAACCCCCTGACACACTTGGGGATTCAATTATTCAAAAGACCTGAAAAATGTTTTTAGATAAATATTAAGGAAATTCGATGTCTTTACACTCCTTCAGCTAGTATTTATTAGACTGTATGCCAGACGGTCAAATATTTGACCATTTTCCTTGTCAAATGCTGTCAGATGGTGTCAGGTAGTGTAATGGGCAAATGCTGTTTGACAAAATATTCCATTTGACCATTTGACAATCAATCTGACACATTTGACCGTTTGCGATTTCTGGAAAAACAATTGTGTCAAATGGGTCAAATAGAAAATGCCACTCGTGAACATTTCTTGTGGCAACCAGTTAAACAAATAGCAATAATTCTTAATTATTTTATGTATTGGAGTTCGGTTTTTTTGATTGTGCGATGTCTATCAACACTTCGATTCAGATCGGAACAATCTGTCAGAAATCTGTTCCGACCTGATGGCGTTTGACCATTTGACACAAAGAAAAAATTTTACGATTTTGTCAAATGTGTCAGATAGTGTAATATCGCAATCGGGCGGCTTGCCAAATCGATATTTGACATCAAATTCGATCAATTTTTTATGGTCAAATATTTGACCGCCTGACATACAGTGTAATACAAGCTTAAGAGATATCACAAAACTCATATGCATCCCATATTCACAGAGTATCTTTTTTGCCTATTTTCATTCGCCAGAGAGGCGTATGAGATAAATCGACAAAATACAAAAGTCCTTTTATCAAAAATAATAACAATTTCAGAATATTATAAGAACGTAACCCGCATTTTATACTGATTTACATTAAGTTTCATGTATGAAATTTAAACTGGTAAATAGCATCCTTCAACTTCTCCCCATTCTGTTTTAACTCCAACAATTCATAATATATAAAAAAAATCTTCATAATCCTTAACATTACGCTCCTACAACATCAGAGAGAAAAAAAACAAAAAATTATTACGAATAACAAAGCCAAATATTATAAATATATTTTTAATAAGCAAGTTTTACTCATTAATAACGAATTTCAGTTTAAATAACGGGTAAGGTATGGCAATATATGTGCGAGTACCTTATTGAAAAATGAACACAAAGGAATAGCGATGTTCGTATAGTCATTTTATTATTACTGTAATAAATATTTAATTATGAAGATTCCATGCCAAAGGTATCTCTTTAATGAATTTCTTCGGTAAGGTACCCTTCGTACACCTTTGTATTGAGTACGTCCTACTCGAATGAAAGCTGCAGAATATGAAGTTCGAATCTATAATAATTTTGCAGCCCATCATTTTTGAGCGTACGAGCGTATAGTCAGCAGGGCAGAAAAACAGAAATTTTTGCATTTACTCCAGATGAAAAACTGAACTCCGAATAATATTGCATTTGGAGGTTCAAAGGAAAAATCCAATTAATTCTCGAACTTGATTTTTATCACAGAATGGAACTGTAACCAAAATTTCGAATTACTTTCAAATCAAAGGTATAAGTACACAAAAAGGTTGTGACTTCGTATGTAGGACTTTTATAAGAAACCTGGCCACTACTACACTAAAACCACCAACCTTTCTTTTGGCACGAAACTGGATCAAATTAGTTAAACACACCAAAAAAAAACTTAGTACACCGAACTACTCCGAAAATTATTATTGTACAAGTAGGTCCTTTTTAACACATTGACTGCCAAAAAATATTGCCAAGAATTTTGACAATACAATGTTCAAAATTTTAGTTACAGTTACAGTTGTAACCAAAATTTCGAATTACTTTCAAATTAAGGTCTAAAGTAAATAAACCAAAAAGGTTGGGTCTCCGTATGTTCAGGACTTTTATAAAAAACCTGACCACTACTACACTAAACAACCAACCTTTTTTTTGGCACAAAACTGGATCAAATTAGTTAAACATACCAAAAAAACTCAAAACACCGAACTACTCCGATAATTATTATTGTACAAGAAGGTCCTTTTTAACACTTTGATTGCCAAAATATATTGCCAAAAATTTTGACAATACAATGTTCAAAATTTTAGTTACAATTGTAACCATAATTTCGAATTACTTTGGAATCAAAGTCTAAAGTAAATAAACAAAAAGGTTGAGTCTCCGTATGTTCAGGACTTTTATAAGAAACCTGACCACTACTACACTAAAATAACCAACCTTTTTTTTCTGCACGAAACTGGATCAAATTTGTTAAACACACCAAAAAAAAATTGGTAGCTATTTTGGCTCAAAATTATTAAGTTGTATGTTTTCCAAAAGATTTTACAAGTTAGGCTTAGATTGTAGAGATTCCTGTCCTAATTTGTAATTGGTGTCTTGCACTAGCTTAACTAGTTGACAGCTGACGAAGTCAAGAGTAGACTCAAATATTTTTTATTAGGTAAAAAAGGCAAAATTTTAATTAATTATATCTGATGAAAATAATTTTTTATTTATATAAAGTAAGAAGATTCATCTATGTTAAGTTCAGGTGTTGTTGTTGTTGTTGTTGTTTGGTGTGGGGAAGACACACTGAAAGGCGAGTCTTGAGCATTCAGGCCACCATACTCAAATCCCCAGTCTTTACCCGAACTTTTTCGTCCTTCTCACGAATTTCAAAAGCTCATGTAGGGAGCGAGAACGGATTTTCTCTATCTTCATAACATCGACGCCGTATACATGGATTCCTGCAAAATCGAGTAAGCTGGACACTCGAGAAGAAAATGTTCCGTCGTGTCGTCGCTCTCGTCGCAAGTAGTGCACATGGAGTCGTCAATGATTCTCAATCTGACCATGTGTAGGCCACACGAGTTAAGCGCTGTGAATTTAGGTGTGCATTGATAATACAATAATTTAGAAAAAAAATTATAAAAATCTCAAAACAGCTGTTTACTCAAAATTTGATAACAATAACAATAACAATTTGAATTATGTATTGAAATAATTTTTTCCCATCTTTTCTCATCATATAATTTCTGTCCAATAGAGTCACAGTTCATGCTCCTCATGAATTTATTACTACTACATCTGGCATCTATGAATTTCAAATCCGGCTCGACGGCTAATTTTTCGCTCCTCACTTTATACTCTACTCTAAATTTCAAACTTAAATTATGATGGAGTTGCTTCAATTCAACCACTGGTTTCTATTTCCTAGCATAAACAATTAGCTGTTTATACGGCATTGTAAAATTGTAGGAATTTTCGGTAACTTCTTTCTGATCGACTCCCACTCGAACTAGTGCCGTCATGTAGTCCTCTAAGAATTCAGCTTTTTCGTTCGGTGTCATATTCTCCATAAAAGGATTAACAGCTACCATATTTTCTGTCGAAAAGATGACAAAATTAAGTAAATGAAATTATTTTGCTACATCCATGTAATACTTTTGAATGTGTCGAGTCCTTTGTAGACGTAAGTTTTTTCGAAAACATGAACATCGTACTTGGAAAATCCTTGCAATCGAAGAAGTTCACTAAAAGCAGCAACAGGATTTTCACAGTCATTGTATGGTCCTATACTCGCATCCATATGTTTCATGAACGGCAACCATTTAGGATTTAGCGATAGCTCCTGATATGCATCGTAAATGCAATGCTGTGTTACACTCATAAGCAAACAATCTCCATCGGTTTTTAGTAAGTCGAAGAGATTTTTAACTACTTGTCTATAAAATGTATACACGAAAAAAATCCTTTAAGTAAAAAATAGTAACAGGTTATTGTCGATTCTACCTTTGATCGTGGACCCAATTTAAACAATAAAAGGAAGTGATGTGATCAAATCCTTCTGGGTGTTTTTTCAAAAATCCATCGATCTCGTTTCCAATGTCTAATTTCTCGAAGAAAATCTTAGAAGTTTGATGATGTTGACGTGAATGTCGCACCATATCCTCGGCGATATCAACTCCTACTAGTTTTGTGAAATTCTTTGGCATCATCGGCAATATAAAATCCATTGTCACATCACCAGTACCACATCCGATATCCAAAAGTGAATCATGTCCGTCACTACGCCACTGTATCATCCGACCGAATTTTTGAATAACTTCTTGTGCATCGTGCCGTTGCACATCATTGGCTCCATGATAGAGAGATGCGTCCTTCATAATTCTTGAATTTAAAATAACACACCAAACTACTCCAATAATTATTAAGTACTAGTTATTAATTATTAAGTACTTTTCAACACTTTGACTGCCAACAAAATTTTGACAATTCAATGTTCAAAATTTTAGTGCAACGTGGAGTCCCGTCGCTGTTAAGAGAAACTGAATTCAAAGAATGATCGGTTCCTACTATATATATGTAGTCGAGCTACGTTTTACATTATCTGCATTATATTATCTGCAATTCAATTCCATTATATAGTATACCAGAAACTATTATTGTATTATCTGATCTTACTATATTTGATAGTATCACACAATTAATTGCGGAAATTAGCATACCTAGATTACACGTTAGTTAAAGTGATGTAAATGATTTTTATTCGAATTAGCAAGGAAATTTATAACGTTGTTATTATTATTAAAAATTTACATAATTGTTGAGTATTTATAATACAGTATTTACTAGCATAATGCAAATAGCAATTATTGTCCTACCCGGTAGATAATTTTTAAAATTTTAAAATCATTTATTCTAGTAATGCAACCGATTAAAATTATCGGAATTTCTTTAATCATACGTAAGCATACTCTCTGCTACACTCCAGAAATGTAAAAGATCAAGTATCTCAATTTTCACTTATCGTTGAATAAGTACACCATTTTTATACACTTGCTTGTCTTTCAGGTGATTTTAAAATAGACATGCTTCAAGGTAGTTGCATGTTTTGACGCACATTATCGCAAGGGGTACAATACTTGACCTAATCATTGAGCATAAGTAATTTCGATCCTTTGACTAATACTGACGGTTTCAATGATTCACTTGCAGCCTATGGTATTACTTTTCTTTTGCATCTATATATGGATACAAAGTTCCAACTTTGTAGCATATGCCGTTCCTGAGATGATGATATCAACACTGTTCATCTAAAACGCACTCTCTATTAAAATCAAGTTGTTTTTACCAACGCATAAGATTCTTGAGCTACTAGTCCTAGCCTAAAAAAGTTTCGTATGGAAGCTACCCAGAGGAGTCAAGAAATTTTGCTCAATAAAAAGCATAATCTTACTTAGGTCGAAGAAATTCATGTCAAATTTAGCTTCGTGGCAATTTCTTGAACTATAGTCGATTCCGTGAAATTACTGAATAAATTTGCCCAAAACTTTTGTATGTCCGCAATATGAAGGAATCAAACGATATTCTTCATTCACATTAATTTACCTGATGCTGTCAAATTTCCAATTTCCAACTTTAAGTGTTTTGAAATAATCTGCTAATATTTGTGAAACTGTATTTTAAGTATTTTTCAGTGAAAGGACTGTAGGAGGATTTGATTCGTTTAGTTGTAGCTGTAGAGAAATATGTAATGGAGATGAAAAGCAGCGACTGTTTGCCATCTGGCATCGACAGTTTTGCCACCTGGCATCAAACACTCCATACAAAAACGTTCAATTTGGCTTCAAAATGCTTCATACAAAAACGGCGTCAGTATTTATATCTCTATGATTGTAGCCGTACTAATTATATTTAATGAACAGAAACCAAATATCAGCTTTCTTGGTCAATCAAGATATCCGGTCGAACGGACTGCAACTAGACTCTTTACACTCTTTAATACTCTATGGATTTTATTAAGAGTATACTGAGTAGTCACCTAGTGGCATCTGATTATTGTACCTGTGAATGCCGATATTTGAATAAGATTTTTGAATTCATTGGCGGTTCAACTATTATTACTATTATTATTTATGGATAAAATTTTATTGCTGAGATGCGGTGTAGGTTACAGTGTAACTGATGAAAACCGAAAGAATGACCAGGGGGTCAATTCTGGTTCCGTGAAGTAATAAAATGATAAAATGAAAAAAAAATTGTCATTCCCGTGCATGAAAAAACGAAAAAAAAACTGTCAAACTGTTTTTATTTCATAAAAAGGTTAGCACTGGCAAATGCAAATTTGTTATTCAGCATTTGATTCAGCAAATTTTTTTATGCAAACATTAATAACAAACATTTTTTCATTTTATCATTTTATCACTTCACGGAACCAGAATTGACCCCCAGGAGGCTATTTGCAACTTTATTTTTTAGGTAGTCAGACACAAAGTAACCATTAACCTAAATAATAAAGTTGCGCTCAAACTGTCGGCAGATTTTTTGATATCTCATCAAACCTATGACCTATTAGCTATGACGAACATTTTGAGAACGTATGCAACCCTTTCACTCCCTCGGGCGTTTAATATCCTGAAAGATATTCTAAGATAAATATAAATAAGCCCCAAAGGAGTTAGAACCAATTCGATGTTTTATCTAAGAGATATGAAGGAATTCATGAAAACATGTTCAACCCTTTGGGGGTTGAAAAGGGAAAAATCTTGAGGCATTTGTAAAACATATGACGAAATTAGTGAAGAAATATTCACGACAATGTTGCATTTTGTTTACATATATTACCTTTTTAGTAGATCTATAATACATTTTACTGTATTATTTATAATACAGTATTGTTATCGATTTTTAAAAAAAAAAAATTTGCTGCCCTCAAAATTTTTTTTTCCACGTTTCATGACTAGTAGACGCGAAAAAAGCAATAAAAATTTTCACTCCGTCTGTACGCCGTACGCCGTACGTCGACCGCCCCACACCCCAAGCAAAATCCTTTGAAGGCTCGTAGTTCTCAAACCAGTAGACCTATTAAATTAAAATTTTTTCTAAGAATAGACTTGGTGGACCCCTTGAATTGACATTATTTTCAGGGAAGGAGGTGTAAGGGGGAAGGCGGGGTAAGCGTTTTAGACGAAAAATTTAGGTTTCTAGATCTCAGGAACCGCTTGTGTTAGGAGGCTAAAACTTAGAATTTCTATAGAGCTTTGATAATGGACCCATTTGCAAAAAAAAAAAACAGATATGGGTGAAGGGGTGTGGGAGTGGAGGGGGAAATAATGCGTCCGAAACGCAAAAATGCCGAGATCGACAAATTCTAAAATCCATATCTCCTAAACCATTAATAGCAAGCAACTAAAACTTAACAAATATCTGTAGTTATACTAGGAGAGTAGATTGAAACAAAATTTTTGGGTGGGGGTAGTGGCGTACGGGGGTGGGGGGTGAAAAACTTTAGATTACGATATCTCACAAACTAATTGGACCAGAAAAACAAAATTCGGTTTTATTATAAAGATTAATAAATAAAGATTGCTCAAAGTAAAATATTTGAAGGGGGTGGAGGAGCACGGAAGTGGGAGGGATTAGAATTTTTCAAAAATAAAACGTTTCATATCTCAATAGCTGTGTAAGATGGATGTTTCAAATTTTTACCAGAAGTAGGCCTAATAGAACCTAAGTAGGGAAAAAAAGGTTGGGGGTGTGGGTGTAGAGGGTGAGGGTGGGGAAGGGTGAGAAAGAAAAAGTTCCGATGCTTATATCTTAAGAATCTTTAGTGATAGGAAGCTGAAACTTGGTATTTAGATAGAGCTATAGTAGTGGCATGGTGGAAAAATACATTTTTTTTTAGGGGTGGGGGGTGTTTTCCCTAACTTCAGAACGGCTTATGCTAGGAAGTTAAAACTCGGTACGTATATGTAAATTAACTAAAGAAGTAATTCTGATAAAAAAAAATTCGAATATTCATTGGTGTTCAGAAAGGGGGGGGGGAAAAAATATCGGTTAATATAAAATGCATATATTTTCACGATTTTCGTCATATCTACTAGGTCTTTCGAAATATGGAATTCATTTTTATTCTACGGATTCTTCAAGTGAATACCTAGAATGTGTTTTCAAGATTTTTTGAAATTCGACCCCTAAGAGGGTGTAAACTGGTTGTATACTTTTTCATGAATTCCACCATGTTTCTCAGGTCTGATCAGATATCGAATATCTTTTCACTTCCCCAGGTTTGTTTAATAATCACCTATTTTTAAGTTTTGTTTTTTTCAACCTCTAGACCGCATCCCGGAATATGACCCAATTATTTAATTCATATGTTACACCCTTTTCTAACCGCTTCCCGAACTTTTTGTTAGGTTTTCAGTCACATAGTAACATACACCGCATCCCCGAATTGAACGCGTTCTGAACTTCTGCCGGAAAAATAATACAGTT
This sequence comes from Beris chalybata, assembly GCA_949128065.1. NCBI lineage: Eukaryota > Metazoa > Arthropoda > Insecta > Diptera > Stratiomyidae > Beris > Beris chalybata. The sequence continues at coordinate 17,342,167 of OX421894.1, forward strand.
GCGCCCAGACTGTTGGCAGATTTTTTTACCAAGTTTCAACTTTCAATTATAATCCGTTCCATAGATAGGAAATTTACATGCTCCATCTCCCCTCTCACACCCCACCCCTCAAAAATATGACCACTTATAGGATTTACCCAGTGAATCCACACATAAAATTCAACTTAATAACTTGAAGAGTTTGGGATGTATGAGCCTTCAAACGATTTTGTGCGATGTACGGACGGACTGAAGTTATGTTTTTTTGCTTTTTTAATGTCTACTAGCTATGAAACGTAAAAACAAATTTCAGGGTAGCAAATTTTTATTTAAAAAAACCGATAAAAATACTTTAATTGTAAAATAATAAGTAAAAATGCAGTTCCCAGTTATCTTTACAAACACTCTCCTTTAAAGAGAGACGGAAGATAAGATAACTACTTAGCAAGAAGAAGCATCACAAGAAAAACGTAATTCATAGAAATAATAATTATAATAATCAATGGCACAACAGCTCAAATCGGGTCTAGGCCTTGCAGTAATGCTAGAGTTGCTGCATTACGAAACCAACGGAACACTAGGAGGTGAAGTGGTCAGCCACACGCTCGTCCGTGATTATTACCCAGAATTTGACTCAGGTACTCATTTACAGCTGAGTGAACTGGTAGTCCGGCACCCCATCCCATTCTCGAAAATTACTTGTCGCCAAGCAGATTCGAACATGGTACCAGGTGCACCGAGGGCAAGTACTCTAGCTAGCCACTAAGCCACATAAGCCAAAATATTTGTTTTCGATGAAAAATTTCAACATTAATTGACATTTAATTAAAAAAAAAATCGCAAAACTGGCGTTAAAATATCCCGACTTATTTCGGTGCTATCCAGTCCATAGTCAATGGAAAGGAATACATTATTTTTGTAACATAGAAATATAATAGTGACTAAGTTAACTTCTAAATAAGACGAAAATACCTACACAAAAATACAAGAGGTGTAGTTAACTACGTATTTAATACTTACAGCCACATCTAAATAACATAAATATTTAATTATAATATAAATACTATGCATATCATTACACTCCTCATTAATTCAGAACGAATAATAAAAATGTTCATACAAATAAAACGCATATTAATTTCTTCAATTACCTATACGCAATAAAATACAAGAGGTGTAGTTAACTACGTATTTAATACTTACAGCCACATCTAAATAACATAAATATTTAATTATAATATAAATACTATGCATATCATTACACTCCTCATTAATTCAGAACGAATAATAAAAATGTTCATACAAATAAAACGCATATTAATTTCTTCAATTACCTATACGAGTATATCGTAAGCTGTATGTTAAAAATACATAATCATTAAAGCAATAAACGAAGTTTGAGAAGGCTTGACTATACATATATAAAAGAACTGGTACTTGGTAGAGCTCAATCTGTTCAAGTTTTTCCTAAAATGCACTTGTACAATTGACACAACAGCTTCTGCTCCGCTAGTCCCATAAGAAAATCTCTGCTTCACTTGGTTACCATCGCCAAAAGTTCGTTTCGTTGCGTTACTATTAGCCCTGACCAGAATAGACTTAAGGAATCTTAACAACTTTTCGTCAAACGCCTTAAGGCACGTAAAGTTTGTGGCAAAACTTAATGAATCTTATACCCAACCACAATAGCCTTAAGCCCTAACCAGAATTGACTTAAGGCATCTTAACAACTTTTCGTCAAACGCCTTAAGGTACGTAAAGTTTGTGGCAAAACTTAATGAATCTTATACCCAACTACAATAGCCTTAAGGTAAGAGAAGTTTGACAGCTAAAAAAGACAAATATCGGCCGTCAAATACTCATCAAGAGAGTGATAATTAAAATAAATTTGTCTTTTTTAAAGTGGAGTTAACTATAAATCACAAGTCTGAAGTCACAAAGTACAACAATTTCGGAAAACATGTGAATAAATGTCAAACGCATAAGTTTGCTTAAGTTACTACGCTCAGAACCGTACACATAAGTTTTAACGAAAGTTTGAAAAAGTCAACGAAAGATGCATTAAGTCTATTCTGGCTGTTTACGTGCATTTCTATACAGTCGTAGAAAAACTTAAGCTGCCGTAAGGTGCCTTAAGGCAATTCTGGTCAGGGCTTTAAGGTAAGAGAAGTTTTACAGCTAAAAAAGTCAAATATCGGCCGTCAAATACTCATCAAGAGAGTGTAAATTAAAATAAATTTTTCTTTTTTAAAGTGGAGTTAACTATAAATCACAAGTCTGAAGTCACAAAGTACAAACATTTCGGAAAATCTGTGAATAAATGTCAAACGCATAAGTTTGCTTAAGTTTCTACGCTCAGAACCGTACACTTAAGTTTTAACGAAAGTTTGGAAAAGTCAACGAAAGATGCTTTAAGTCCATTCTGGCTGTCTACGTGCATTTCTATACAGTCGTAGAAAAACTTAAGCTGCCTTAAGGTGCCTTAAGTCTATTCTGGTCAGGGCTATTAATTCGAGAATTATGAAAAGCGCATCGCTCTATCTAAGTGCAACGCCGCGATGCGCAAGAAGTTATTCAGAAATCCGGACAGATGATGCAGTGGCGTAGTGACGGACAGAAACGGCGTGTTGCCATCTCCGTCATTTATATCTCCATGGCTGCTATCAAAGCAGCTATAGCTGAATATTGGACAGACCCCTGTTTAACGAACTAAATGGCTATTGTTGATTTCCAGAGAAAATAAATTTACGTGGATTACGAGTATAATACAAATATGATTTATTTATCGAAAACAAAATGTGGGACATATTACACCGTTTTACCCTACTATTATTCCAAGGTAAAACGCGGCGGTTAAGATTTCTTGACTACATTATCTAGTTATCTAGTTTTTCCATAAAATCATCAAGAAGAATTGTGTGGCGTTGCGTTAGTTTTAGTTCGAAAATTATGAAGAACGCATCGCTCTATCATAAAGCCAACGATGTGCAACGCCAGGATGCAAAAGAAGTTATTCAGAAATTCGGTCCGATGATACAGTGGCGTAGTGACGGCCAGGACTCACTTTTGGATATCGGATGTGGTACTGGTGATGTGACAGTGGATTTCATTTTGCCGATAATGCCAAAGAATTTCTCAAAACTAGTAGGAGTTGATATCGCCGAGGATATGGTGCGGTATTCACGTCAACATTATCAAACTTCTAAGATTTTCTTCGAGAAATTAGACATTGGCGGCGAAATCAACGAATTTTTGAAAATTCATCCCGAAAGATTTGACCATATCACTTCATTTTACTGTCTACATTGGGTGCAGAATCAAAAGTAAGATATTGTATCCCTTTGACATTTTCCACTTAAAGCACTTTGTCTTGCAATTTTTCAGACAATTTGTGAAAAATCTCTATGAGTTACTAAAAAACAATGGAGATTGTTTGCTAATGGGTTTAGCACAACATTGCGTTTATGATGCCTACAAGGAGTTATCGAAAGATGCTAAATGGTGGCCGTTCATGAAAAATATAGATCGAATCATAGGACCATATCACTACAGCGAAAATCCTTCTGCCGATTTTACTGAACTTCTTCGATCAAAAGGATTTACCAAGTACGATGTGCATGTTGTTGAAAAAACTTGCATCTATGATGGACTCGAAACATTCAAAAGTAGGTATTATCTAAAAGTAACAAATTTATTTCATAAACCTATTTTCGTTGATTTTTCTACAGGAAATATGGTCGCTATTAACCCTTTTCTGGGGAGCATGACACCGAATCAAAAAAATGATTTCTTAGAGGACTACATTAAGGAACTAGTACGAATGGAAGTCGGTCAGAAAAAAGATACCGAAAATGACTATAAGTTCTCAATGCCGTACAAACAGCTAATTGTTTATGCTAGGAAATAAAAAAAAAAATCTGTGTTGCTTTCCAACGCACTTTATATTGAAATATGTAAATATATATATGATCATTTCGAAAGAATCACCTAAGTAGCAGAAATTATAAGTACATTTAAGTCGTAAACTGTGCTGTGATATTCTTAGAAATCTTTCGACACGTAAGTTGTGCAACAAAAGTGCAGAATTAAACCTTTTAAACAAATACCGGTTCAATCACCAATAATTCATTACTACAGTAGTTTTTTCTTAGATCTTTCGGAAAATATGTAACCAGTTTAGCGGTCAAGTTTTGCGGTTTGTTTTATTTATTTTTTGTTTGATGTGCATACATCGAAGTATATCTTTACTTTCACGAGAACAGTATAATGAGATGTTGAAATGTCAATAAACTTGTTATCTGGGTAGTGAAATGATTACGAATTTACATACAATCCTACGTAACCACTGAAAGTGATGTTCGTGATGTCATACGTACCCACCGTACGTACATAGCCTACTGTACCTAGTTTACTGTACCCACCTATACACCTATGTCTCATGCATCCATCCCTCCTACATATACACGTTACGTTCAATGTACCCACCGTATATATCCCGCGTACTTTTTGTGGCTACCCTAACTGCGGCAGGTCCATTCAACGTAACCACTGATGGCACATTCGTAGCCAATGTACACTCCGTACATTCCCAACCAACCGTACCTACTCTACGTCCCTATTCCACATAAAGTAGGCTATATTCAAAGCCTAAGCATTCACCCGTGAAATACGAGAAAACGTATGTAATCTTTTTACATCTCCTGGGAGTTGAACATTGAAAAACCCTTAAATTATTATAATTATAGAAAAAGCACGCGAAAGTAAAAACCAACTCCATTTCCCATCACCTAAGAGATATGTCGGAATTCGTAAGAACTTATGCAAACCCTATACACTCCCTTGTAGGTGAAATATCAAAAAAACCTGAAATTAGTTTTTGGGCGGTTAAATAAAAAGCGTGCAGAAGTAAAGATCAATTTGCTACCTCATCAGACCTAAGAGAAATGGTGGAAATCGTGAAAACATGTACAATCTTCTTACAGTCCTTAAAATTAAAAAAAATCTTGAAATTAATTCTTAGGCGATTACATAAAAGACAGAAGGAGTTAAAACCGATTCAATATTTCATCAGAAACAAGCGATATTGTCAAACTTATGAAACATATATAATCGCTTTACACCAACTTCGGATTGAATTTCAAAATATCATGAAATTAGTTTATAGATAGACGATTAGATCAAAGATCGATAGAAATAAGAAGCAATTTGATATCTCATCGAAACTAAAAGATATTGCAAAATTTGTGAACAGATATGCTCCCTTGTGGGTTTAATATCAAAAAATTTTGGAAATTAATCTTAGGTGATTAGATAAAAGTGTTCGTGGAATTAAAAACTGGTTCAAAATCTCATCAGATTTAACAAGAATGTAGAAATTCATGAAAACGTTTTGTGGTCAACAAAAAATCGTGAAAGCTGTATTTTGGCAATTACATAAAAAGTCGGTGGAAATAAAACCCCGTCTTATCAGACCTAACAAATACGATGCAATTCGTGTTCAATGTATACAATCTTAGGGGTTGATCAGCAAAAAATATGAAAACGGGTTTTAGGAGATTATATAAAAAGTGAAATTAAAAACGTTTTCGATATCAAATAAATCCTATTTGGTACAGTGCATTGAATCGCCCGCCAGTAAGTAGAATTTAAGAAAAAAAATTTAAAAGATATTTTTTTGAAGAACAGGTAGGTACAAGAAAAGTTATTTCAATTAGAGATGAGCAAAGCAGTTCCTTTCAGTGAAGTACTTCACTCCGAGTCACTCATTTGAAAGAACCATTTCATTGAAGTAGTTCCGGAACTCTTCGTTCCATCGCTCCTTCGTTCGCTCGCGAGCTAATTCGTTCTTTTATTTCATTCAGAGTTCAACTTGAGGAGAAGTTGTTGAGCAAAAAAAAAAGTTCAGTACCTAAAAAGATGATGCGCCAAAAAAAAAATGGCAGTAGGTACATCTAGAAGATGATGAGAAAAAAAAAAGAAAGGTTGGGAGATCTCGAAGGTGATGAACAAAGATCAGTCGATCTAGAAGATGATGACCAAGAAAGTTCGGTAAAATTATTTGTCAAGTGTCCAATGGAACTGCAGTTCACCAAGAGTGAAGTAACAATGAAGTGAGTGAAGTAACAATGAAGTGAGTGAAGTGAGTGAAGTAATAATGAAGTGAGTGAAGTAACAATGAAGTGAGTGAAGTAACAATGAAGTGAGTGAAGTTACAATGAAGTGAGTGAAGTTACAATGAAGTAAACGAAGTAACAACGAAGTGAGTGAAGTAACAATGAAGTGAGTGAAGTAACAATGAAGTGAGTGAAGTAACAATGAAGTGAGTGAAGTAACAATGAAGTGAGTGAAGTAACAATACAGTGTTCTTTTGAAACAGTTCACTCGTGAACAACACATCTCTAATTTCAATATTTATGAAGTTGTAAAAGATATCACGAAATTCGTGATATGATTTGTTAGCAAGATATTAGGTTTGTTGTTTTTGCATACACTTTCTACACATTTTTTTCACTTCTTTGCACTAACAACATTTAACGTCACGGCAATCAAACAAACTCAAACAAAGGAAAGTGCATGCAAAAAGAACAAACCTTTTGTTATCCAAAGTTTTTCACCGCTCCTCCACACTCGACACCATCCCATAGAGTTAGTGGAGACGACAAGCCACCGGTTTTGTATAAAGGGCTTTAAAGCCAAAAATACGATGAGAATTGAAACAAAACATGGTCGTTATATCAAACTAGACGCGTACCGAGGCTACGCTTGCTACGCTCACAATTGGTGCCATACTATCGTTACTCTCGTTGCTTTCATTTCTCCCGTTGCTTGCGTTGCTCCGTTGCATCCGTTCTTGCCGTTGCTTCCGTTGCTCCCGTTACTCCCATTGCTTCAATTTTTTTCCCGTTTCTTCCGTTGCTTCCGTAACTTTCATTGATTCCGTTGCTCTATAATCGGATGAATGGGATAGGAAGTGTACAAGCCAAACAAACAAAGAATTCGAGCACCAGGGTACTGAAATCGCAAAAAAAAATTTGAAAAAAGGCAAAAAAAAAAACAATTGGTTTTTATTCGATCAGTACCAAACTTCACAGGAACCATCGCGGGACTATTCTACACATTCCCTGAAAATTTGATCAAAATCGGTTGAGCGGTTTAGGAGATCGTAGGGAACATAGGCACATACATACATACATATGTATATCCTCTCTTATACATATGTATATATAGATTGTTGTTTGCTTAGCGTGTGAGTGAGTGAGACAAAACAAGTGCGTTATGTCAATTTGTTGTTGGCTTGCGTGCAACTGAATGCGACGACGTCCGCCTTTAACTCAACCGCTGCTTGCCATCTTCAGTATATATATATATCTGTATGATCAACCCTAACAATTTTAATTTAGTACACTCTCCTGATATGACCACAAACAATCACAAAGTTTCATCTTTAAACTGTTCAGGAGATATGCATTTTAGCGCCCACTTTCACTACCATCTACCCAAGTTGACAATTATTTTGCAAATGCTTGCAATATAACATATCTATCTATAAGTTGCAAGTTTCAACTTTCTATAGTACACCGTTCCTGAGACCAAAATGGTTCATCTGAAACGTCCCAAGCATCCCACACCCTAACCCTCCAAAATGTTACTACTTAAAACAGTTCACCCCAAAACTTTGTGAGATACGAGCCGTCAGACAAGTTTCCGTACGGCGGACAACCGGACTTGAATTTGTTTTGTCGTTTTGACGGTAGCAAAGTTGATGAAAATATTTTCTAACTATAATATTAAAGTAAAATTATCTCGTACAGAAATTTAAAGAAAAACAAAAAATTACCGAATAGATTCAAATATTTTGTGGGAGTTTGTGAACAGGCTTTAGTCAATAGCATATTTTTTTCCATTCGAAACTGAAATATAAATTTACTTTATGCAACATTGACTCTTAAAAAATTCCATAAATATTCATTTCATTTTACAGTCTCTTGAAATGTAAATAAAATTCAATTTGAAGCCCAGTTGTTGGCACTGTCATTTTGTTTCAATATTAAAACTCGCCGATAAACTCGTACTAAAAAGTATATCAGATATTCTCATATATCGATGAATTCAATATTATCCTGATGGTCTCTGAAAAACTCATTCAAAAATTATTTGATTTGACTGAATATAGTGTTGATTTTAGAAGCAATCCAATGAACATATGGACAGCGGGTGAAAAAAACTATCAAGTTGCACGTTTACAGGACCCTCAAAAAAGAAAAGTTCATATGTGCGGCGAATATTAACATAGATATGTTGATATAGGTGTAGGCTTTTGGAATAGCGTATGTGGTTCTATTAGCGAACGTGTCCTAGTTTTCAACTCATTTTCCGAACGACAGAAATATCATCATGTATGGGAAAATATGGGAAATGGTATGTGGTAAGCGTAGCTCGAGTTCGGGGCTTTTCATAAATAGATTATCACAGATATACATGTGTATATCCATACGTTGGAATCTGGGTGGCCGTTTTCATTTTCCATTTTCTCGCTGGTCGTCCGAGTAACCTTTTTTTTTTGTTGGTCGGAGGCTCCCAACATTCTCCAATGGACCAGGACGATGGGTCTGTATAGACAGCAAGTGTATTTGAAAGCCCTATTCTCTATAGGATGTGATGATGTGTACCACAATTGGCAGCACATGGTTTCACAGGACTTTTTGTTGTTCCAGCTCCTTTCTCTTTTTCCACATATCGCATATATAGTCGCAGGCCTAACCGACAGAATTCCGTTTTGGTTAGGGAAGAAGCTTGTTAGGCCTGTTCAAATGTGCTGAATGGGAACAAGCCTACTTCTGTTGCTTGCTTTTTTTTTTTGCTCTTCTTCATACCGAGAAGGACTATAAGGGACCACACTCAAAACGAAATTGGAACTAAATCAAACATATCATTGCTGAAGATTAATATTTTTTCCACCGACTGGTCACTGAAGGAGGGCTAATTTTTTGTTTTTACTCTTGACCAATATCACTCAAATATCCTTCTTTCAAGGAACTTGCCGTTCGTCCTGGAATATTCGTATCTGGGACGGTAAAGGATGTTGGTTTTTCTTCGAATGGGATTCTTTTTTTTTTTGGTTGAGAAATATATACCGGAATGGTGACATATTTCGAAAGGTTTTAGCTCTTACGAAATGAGATTTGATACTCGAAGACGAGATGGTTATTTAGTATTTTTTTTTCTTGGAAAGGAAAAGATTAACAGGATAGAAAACAACGTTCACATAAATTCCAGTTACCATCAGATAGTAATGATGGCTTGTTGATTAAATTTCTTGACACATGTTACGAAGGAGATTTTTCGGTTTGTTTCTTGTTACGTCATACGCATTTCTTTACAATAGATAGATTTTTTGTCATATATGATATAACTTCACAAAATTCATTTGGATAGATAGGTTCTTTTTTGAATTAAAGTCATTGGCATTCAATTTTTGAATTCCAAAAATAGCTCAACACCCATTCACATACAGAGTGGCTTTTCTTAACCTCAATTTTCCATAAATTTTATAATAAACTAGCCGCGAACCGCGGCTGCGCTCGCTACGCTCACGTTTATTTGTTGCTCTACTATGGTTACTCCCGTTGCTCCCCTTCCTCCTGTTGACCCCATTGCTTCCGTTACTTCCGTTGCTCCCATTCCTCCCGTAGCTCCCATTTCTCCCGTAGCTCCCATTTCTCCCGTTGCTTCCGTTGCTTCCATTTCTCCCGTTGCTCCCATTTCTCCCGTTGCTTCCGTTGATCCCGTTCCTCCAATTTCTCCCGTTGCTCCCATTTCTCACGTTGTTCCCGTTTCTTCTGTTGCTCCCATTGTACTTCTGTTGCTCTCGTTACTCCATCCTTCATCCTCTATCTTCTATCCATCTTCCATCCTCCATCCACTATCCAACATCCATTTAGTAATAGGATCGCATAACTAATACACCGAAAACGAAAAAACTGTTGCTAAATCATATGAAATACTCTCAATGGTGGAAATAACTCTCGTACCACTAATTGTAAAATGATTTTGTTAACGCAGAAACATTCGCTGGCGTGCGCTTAATATATCAGCGAAGTTTCATCGTAATCGGATGAATGTTTTTTTTTTTATCGAGTAGGAAAGCATCGAAAGCGCTTTAATCAATTTTACACGTTCTGTGGTTGATAATCTATTCATGGTGTACCTTACCAACAATTCGCCAAAGACTGAACTGCCAAAATGTCAAAACAAATATCAAAATTTATTTGACGTATAAGGTTGTTTACAATAAACTTCGGAACAAGCTATTGCAAGAACCTTTATTACCACAGACTATATAGTATCGAGCCAGATGACAATATTTTGCTATAATACATTATTCTAATTACAAAGCATTGTGATCAACCGAAAATTTAAAAAAAAAACCCCACTTTAAAATTTTATGTTTTTGAGCTTTAGAACAAAGAAAGTAAAAAAGCAATAAAAAATGTATTTTCCATCTCTCCGCCGCATGTACCCGTGTTTTCTGATATCCTATAGTTTAAAATAATCGTAGTACGTAGATTTAGGGGTGAACATTTTAAGGGTGGTTTAAAAAAATTCCGTATCATATTTCAGGAAATGTTAAAGATGTAATCTTGGAATTTCTACAAAAGGTAGAACCAATGAAAAAAAAATAGACGTATACTCGTAAAAGTGAATTCGATCATTAGATCATTGTCTACATTCATGAAAACTTATACAACCACCCTACACTTGCATCTTTAATACCCTGTATAGACTATGCGTTTTAAACGCGTTTAAGTAGGAAAAATAAACGTGTTAAAAAACTCGTTTTATTTTGATACATATATTCATGTGTTTCATTAGTAAATTTATGCTTTCTCAATTATTTAAAATATTGTTATTATTTCTTAATGATTTTTAAAACTGCTATAGCTCGTTGCCGGGAACTCCTATAAAAAAAAACCGTTTTGCGGTGACTGTAGTAGGAACTAAACTGGATATAAAGGTACATTCTATATCAACTACAAGCACAAAATTGTGTTTCTACATTAAAGTATTAGTTTCTTGCAAAGTTTACTATAATTTTCGCCAGAGTCGTAGTAAATGTTTTCGGTTAAACGCGCTGTAGCTACGTGTTTTTATAACGTGTTCGGGAAGTGTTTTCAACGCGATTCAATGCGATTCGCATATCACTAACCTGCTCTGTACTAGAAAGGGAGCAAAAAACACGCCTAATGTTATCTCCGTTCTACTCATCATGTTACCATGGCATGGATTGATAGCATAAAATAATTAATGCCCTAATTGTTTGCGTCATATGACTACTTTTGACTCAATCACTTGTAACGAAACGCCTGCAGTAACGTTGAGTCTCAACGAACATCTACGTACAAAGTTGCACGAATAGATACCACACTCTAGCGCAGGCAGTTTGCCGACTGGGCAACCGATGATGACAGAGAAAAGCGAGATGGAATTCGGTCAGGAGGATCTTGAGACACCCAAAAGTGCACGATCACGGGAGTCAGGATTTAGCGCTGGACCAGAACGGGCAGATATTTTTTTTTGGTGAAGTAATAAGGTCCTCGTGGACTTGCGGCAGCAAAAGCGCGCCCTGGATCAGTACTGGGCCCTTACGCAGGCACCCACCCCCTTGGAAGGAAACCAAAGGAGAGCAGAAAGGAAAAACGAAGATTTTTGTAGGAAGATAAAGAAAATCATGTAAGTGGTAACTAATTAAAAAAAAAAAAAAAAAAAAATTGAAATTTGTAATTTTTTTAAAAAAATTTTATTCGTGAGTTATGTCTTATGTACTAGTGTGTGCGCGTTTGGTTAGGTTTCGTTCTTTTCTCCATCTCGTGGCCCCCTTGTGGATTCGGCAGCCCTACGGAGCCCCGATGTACCGCGTCCTTTCATAAATTCGTGATGACCATGTGATCGTTTTAGGCGCAAGCCATTTTTATGATATATTGACCAGCGTTCGGCGATTCTGAGGTCGTTCATCGTCCTACAAATTATTGCGTGTTCTTTCGTCGAAACACTTAATTTCCGGCAAATAAATATATTGGTGCTTCAGGATAGGCGTGCGGTAGGCTCCGGAGCCCCAGTGAGGCGCTTATGGCCTAATTTTCGCTTTGTGAGATGACGAAAAGCTATGCTCTAAATTCCGCGTTTTAATATACAGGGCATTTCGGATCGGATTAAGGGAAATTTTCATTGAAAACCACGCAGTGTTCACCGCCGTTATATACAACGGTGCAACTATTGTGTTCGGCTTGATTAGAACTATGGTGCAATACCTTTTACCGCTACTAGCTCACCGTTAAGTGACGCTCGACCGCGTGGATAGTGAAAATTTTAAGCTTTCATTGGCCCGAACGCGTGTAATGATTGCATTGAACTCCATTTAGCCGGTCAGAAAGTCCTTTTTTTGTGTGGGACCTCTTTAAGACATTGGCTGGAAACAAGTGGTAATTTTTTTTTCCACTTTATCCGAATACCTTCGAAGGCCTCCATAGAAAAAAAAAAAACTTTTGCTATTTCGGACCACATGTTACTTTTCTGCCTTCGGATTTTTGGGTTTTGGCTAGATAGGATGACGCCAAGAAGCAAAGGACTAGAATACATCGGCTGGATCAACTTAGCCAATAAAATATTGTCGGTAATAGGAATTTATTTAGGAATATCCTGGCATTTCCAGCCTCCCTGTTGAAGGTAGCCGCCACCTAGCTAAGGGGTACTTAACAAGGGAAAGCCGCACTTGAGCAAAATATGGAGGATTTTTGGTGGTAAATACCATTTTACTTTATGTCTGCGTATTTTAGTTTGGTCATTTGTGGCTTAGTTTTGTGTGTGATTATTGTTGGGCAATACGCGAGGTACAAGAGGCTAGCTTTCGGGGAAAAAAACTAGCTACGGCATTGGAAGGAAGAGTTTAGTCATCGGTGGCTTAATTATTCGGTTGGCCCGCTTACACGGCTCCTAGAGCGCAATAATATCATTGGGCCGGAATTTCAGATGCATACTTTTCTTGTAGTAAAGGTCACTGGTATAATTTACTGCGTCTGTACCTGACCCGCTTTCGGCCACATAGGGCCCATATTTTTATGGTACCCAATCGAATTAAGTTTCTTAAAAACCGTCTACCGTTATCAGTACGGTTTGCTTTTCTCGAAGTTAACTTTACATGGCTCTCACGACGCTTACACGCCATACATTAAATGTTATTTCTGGGATAGTACATCGTACGTACTACTAATATCGAGTACAGGCATATCATAAGCCCTATTCGATGAACCGTTTAGGCTTCGTTACCTTCAACTCTTTTGAGTTATACCATCTCAATGATATGTGATTGAGTATGGCATCGGCCTTTCCGACGAAAGTCTGTTCTTCTGTGCTTTTCCACCTTCATTTCCTCTCTGTTCATTTCCACGATCCTTTTTACCGTCTGTTTCACCTTCCCTCCTTCTTCCAGTACCTTCCAGCCCGCTGAAGATAGAATTCGATCTTCTCAACTCGAATTTTTCAGCCCAACCGTGCATAAATTACGTTGTCCATGGTTAAAGGTAGCCACCCCCGCCCCTTCCGACGAGCTACGCACGTGCTAGAGCTAGATGCACGCTACCTATCGGGAAACCTTGGGACTGAAGTCACCCAACTGTGGCTTGGTCACCGGACGGCAATCATCTTCGACTATGTGTGGATCCTGACCAACTTGGGATAATTGGTGATGGAGACTTTCTCCCACTACTTGTTCTAAGACGGGGTAATGGACGTACAAGTATGGATGGCTAAGATGATTACTTGGGTGGTGATGTTGTCGAAGGTTTGGTTGGAGCGGATACTATGGAGTGATTCAGTTCATTTCATGGCGCCACCAAATCACTTCAGCATTACTACACCAAAAACGCTCGCGAGTACATTACATGGCGCCCAACGGGTAGGCAACTTCTGGCTGATGAATACTATTCATCAGTACATCATTCCTGCACGGATTATGGATGTACAGAATTTGCTACAGCCCGATTTAGACGTTTGTTAGATCAGTCTGATATAACCGTAGTATTCTATTGCTTTCATTCAATTTAGTAAAAGTCCTTAGAGATTATTTTGTGAAAAATAGCCCCATTTTCAGCCTTTTCGGCTTACTAAGGCACAATTTGTAATTACGTAAAATTTATTTGTTTCCTTTCCCAGCACAGAAGGTAGATGTTCAGCCGAGATGCATATGGTGAGAGCATGCTAAGAAAAGGAGTTCCTCTGGATCACGGACTCTCATGGCTCACCCTCTAAAGTTCACTCGGGACAGATGAGGCACGGGATTTAGTTAGCATACTGTCCGACCAATGGTTTTTACCTTTGCTCCAGATGCGGGACCATTTCAGCTGGGGGCGATCCTGACTTCGAGTCTGACGCTGGAAGTGAGAAGGGCTAAGTAATCAGGGTTGAGATACTTGTCTTGGCGAACTTGAGCACTTATGTGCAAGATTCAACCCTTGGCTCCCTTGATTGCTGAGTCGTTCGATCCTCGTTAAGCGTATCCAGGCAATTCCGTCGTCTAGAATCGACACTAACCTCCTCCGTACACCCACCTTTCGATCGGGAGCTTGCGGTCACTGAGTACACTGGTTGCTGAGTCGGTTGCGACTTGACTTGTCACTTCAGTTATGGAGATGGATAAGACACGCATGACTGAAGGTTGATATCGTCGTAACTTTGCGGAACTGGTAGGCATACTAGCAAGTAATGGCCATCTGTTCGATTTGTAAAATCGCTCAGAGAAATATTGACTTTAGTCTGTATTTCGGATAATGGAGATAAATTATTGCGTCTCTGTTATTATAAAATATCGCTCACATATTATACTTAGGAAGTACATTGAAAATAGGTACTATTGTATGTTTTGGTAAAAGCTAGGCTCATCCAAAAGCCGTGCCCTAAATTCTCGCGAGCTTAATTATCGTTATTTTGACTTATTTGAAAAGTTTAATTAGCAGAATGAAGTTTGAAATTTATTATCTTGTATATGATTAATGTTAAATGTTATATGTTAATGCGGATCGTTAAAGGTGACATAAACAGGGGACAGAAAGGTTCAATACGACCACTATATATTTTCGAACTCCACTATTCGAAATCATAACTTACACTTCACTCGCATATTTTCTAACTCCGTAAAATTACCCTACTGGAAATAAAATCCTAATTGAAGATCCCGCCCCAAACATGCGAAAAGTATTAAGTCCTAGTGTATACAATACGGGCTTTAATTTAAATTTCTTGCGCATTTTGACAATTAGGAATTCTGGCTAAAACAGACGGGAAAAATTCCGAAGGGAAATTTCGGCAAAGTGCAGGGGAATTAATTTGGACGGTAAATTTTAGAGCATTAACCAAAGTTGCATGGGTACACGAGGGACATTTACGACGTAATTTTCCTCGACCAGTTGAAATTTGACTTATCATCGTACGGTTTTGGTTCGAATTCGTACCGGTTGAGTAAACTTGTCTTGAAGTTGAAATTTAATGTCAGAAACGTGGTAAATTTGGGCTTGTTACTCCGAGGCGGTGTAACGGAAGTATTATTCTTTGCTTTTATGGGCAAATTGGTTGAGTTCCGGTGATTTAGGTATTAATTGAACTTAAAGTGATACTGACTTTTGGCTAACTCGGATATTGTTGGGTGTTGGTTTTTTTTTTTTTTTCTCTAGCCTCCCTCGATTGTCGAGCAACCCGTTATATTGCGTCCTCGAACTCCAGCTAGTATTCAACCGTGTCGGACGTAATTTTGAAAGATGGAAAGATATTCAGAGATAGTTACTGGTAGGAAATATCTGTTCAAATCGACAGTTCGAGTGAGGGAGTTTGCGGGTTTGGTTAATTGCGCGAAAGTCCATGCAAGAGTCGGCGTGGACCAACGAGGCAATGTATGCAGAGGTTATGTGGCCGATGGGATAACGGATCGACTGAAGCTTGGTCCGATATGGGAAAACATGCAGACCCAGGCAGAACTAGTCTTCGATCTCGAGCGCCGCATCGATTTTCGGACACCATGGCTTCGTCCACCACCAGAGTGTGTAGGGCGTGAATTTATGGCTATTGCCAGTGTCCGTGCAATCGCTGGAAGCGCATTCCAAGACTCGTTTACAGGGAATAGCGTTGCCTTGTTAGATGTTGCGGCGGAGTTGGATAGCAGCATCGATGAAATCGAGCCCGATAGAGATCCGGCACTCGATATACCGGCACGGAATGGGTTTAATGACAGTCCGGCAGCCGAAATTGTACATCAGCATGAGGCGATCATTGGAGTTCGCCTGCCAACTGAAGGAGGCGCACGGTTGTCCGAACCCGAACGCTCCGGTGTGGAGGTAGTAAACCTTCAAGCTCGGTCTGAGGTGGTGGCGCTGGGCAGTGCACCTGAGGTAGCTCAGGACGGCGAAGCAGGTGATACGATTCGCCTGAAATATGTTAAAACGCCCGAGACTTGTCGTTACGTCATTTCCGAATTAAGAGACTGCAAGCGGTGGTCGAACACGCATTTTTCGGTGGACGGCCAGATTGCCATGGAAGCGGGCGACTCAATTCTACAGTCCATAACCTTGGGTACCGGACGAGGTATGGTATTTTTTTTTGATATCAAGTTGTGTCCCGCGCTACTGTGGGAAGGCTCGTTCGGTGCCTTTCTCGAAGACGAGAACAATTTATTTTTGTTGTACGACTGGACCATAGTGCCGGCTCATCTTTATAAACAATACGGTGTAATGATTGCTCGAGGTATTGATGTTCGAGAAGCTCACATACAAATTCAATGGGGGCAAGGCGTGCTGAAAAAGGACGGTCGGTTGTCCTTGAACGAGATTTGTCGCCGTTATGGAGCGGAAACAAACGACCGCAAGATCGTGCAAAAATATTTAGCGAAGGAAAATATCGCGTACTGGGCAACACGACCAATAACAACGGTTATGTTGAGAAATGCAATAGGCGACGCACAGGTCCTGAGTAATCACACCTTGATCGAATCTTTAAAAGCGGCTTGGAAGGCAAGAAGATACGGCCCTACTATTAGAGAAATGTGGGATCAACACATGAAAAGGATTCAACTACAAGCCAAGGAGGGAGGAGTTGCTAAAGGCAGACTGCAGAGTAACCGTTCTACAGTTGTAGCCGGGCCTTCGTCAACACGGGAGCACCTAGAAATGTTACCGAAACAAGTAACCACCAGGGTTTTAGCGGATTGGAGAACGTCGCCACCTAGCACGTCTTGGAAGTCAACTTCGACAACTTTAAATCTTCCGCCGAACCATCACGATCTGCAGCGACCATTTCAAGCGCCAGAATTGGGACCGTCTCAGAGTGGACGAACAGCAGATCGCGAGCCAATCCAGCTGATGTGTAGCGGTTGTAAGGAGTCCGAAACGAGTAAAACTAACAGGCGTACGGTCGCAACACAGACTATTTTGTCCGGACTACGCGACTTCAAGGCGGATAACCATGATCCGGCGATAATTGACAAGTTCGAGCCTTATCCGTTGCCGGAACCACGGCCCGTAGGCTCTAGGCCGCGAATTAAGCGCACCAGACCACACTAATGGATTCCAGGTCCGACTCTCGAGATTGTACTCTGTGCTGGAGTACAGATGAATTAATTTTTTTTTCTCGCTTGTATCAAGCTATAGAATAGCTTTGTTATTTTTATACCTTTTCCTTTTCTCATTATTGTTGTATTTTTTTTTTTTTTTTTTTACTTAACTGAATTATGTCTAGTTTACATTATGAAGAAATAAAGTGGATTTTGATGAAATGTCTTCCTGTTTGTGTTGTGGGAGCGATCTTGGTGAATTTCTTTTTTTTTTGTTTTGGAGAGTAGATAACTCTTGCGGTGGTAGAGAGGCTGTGGCCTTCATACTTATTTATTTCCGTTATAAATTTCTGATGACTCATGGCCATTTCCATTCTAACAGTACAAGGAATGGGAATTTCTTATTAGTTTATTTTTTTAGCTTGGACGGAACACCATAGAGCTGGAGTGAAAACTAAAGAAGAGATAGCGCTAACCGGGAGTCAGCTCCACTTCGAAGTATAAGACGAGTGAAGAGTCGCACGTACGAGCAACGAAAAGGATATACTACCCATCTTCCCCGTGATAGGGTTAAAAGGAAACTTAGAGGAGGAGTTATTGGGTAACTAGTCGTTGTTTTCGTTTAAATAAAAATTGTTTTTTTTTGTGTGTGCATCTTGTGGTGTTGGGCTGTACAGTAGACCCTTTTAGGTCTCTGATAATGACTTCTAGAACGCCAACGGCATCAAGAGGAGCGATACCTAGAGGTGGAATAGCCACCAGGAGAATGAGGCGTGAGGAAGATGCTCTTCAGTTAGATACTGATAAAACTTCTAAAGAAGCAGCCAATGAGTCGATCCATCTGGGCCAACTAAACGTTCATAGTGGAGCTGCCTCTATTAACTCGTCGCGAGCTGGTACTCCGGTCAACTTGCCTGTCAATCCGGCCCAATCTTTAGAAGGTTTGGTCCAGTGGGATTTACCGTCTAATAGACCCCCTCCTAGTTTAAACGCGTCGGGAGTCGGTTTACTGTCGCCAGTCGAACCTAGAGTGCGACCACGACCAAACCCAAATTTTATAAATCCTCCTCCGATAGAGCTACAGTGGGAACAGTCTGGTAATCAGGTGATTGGTAATGTGTCTATGCCAAGAGGACGCTCTAGAGCACCCGTTAGTGATTGGGCTACTTTACAGGGACAAAATAGGGCTTATGAAAATCAAATCAGAGAATTGCAACTAGCATTGCAGCAGCTGCAATTCCAACGGGACCCGAGAAACATTAATCAGTTCGGTGGAAGTGAGCTCCGAGCTCAAGCTCCATCTTTCGTTCCACCACTGCCACCGAACAGGTATTTGGATACTAACCAAGCTAGGCCCCCACCTTCGCAGGGTAGCCAACACCATGTACGCTCAGAAAGCCCTCTGAAGCGGTGGACCATCAAGTTTGACGGCAAAACTTGTAATATGCCAGTGGATGAATTTTTATTTCGCCTCGATCGTGTTAAAAGGCAAAGTCAAGCTCCTGAAAGTTATTGGGTAAGTCAGTTTCACCGCTGTGTAAGTGGAGCGGCAGAAACATGGTATTGGCAGTACCTTAGAGCCAACCCAGATCCTTGTTGGGAAGAATTGAAATTGGCATTGACGAAACGATTTAAAATTTGGAGCTCGGATGCCGAAATTACAAGGGCAATGGAGCGACGTCGTCAAGAACGGGGTGAAACTGTTGAAGATTACGTGTCAGCGGTGGTTACATTAAATTCTCAACGAGTAATTTTGATGCGAGACGAAGAATTGGTTCGCCTTATGCTGCCAAATATTAACACTCGGGTGGCACAACTGGTGTACGCAATGAATTTACATACATTGGACAACTTTCGTGAAGAATGTCGCAAGGCGGAAATTTACCTACGAGATCGACCAACTTCGGAACCACGTCCCACTCCTTACTCTCGCGAAAAAACTTATCCAATTGCAGAGCTGGAAGACTTTCCCCTCGAGCAGGATTTCGAACGTGAACCTAACACTCTGGAAGTGGAGGCCATAGATTTGACACGGTGGATATGTTGGAATTGCGATGCCACTGGGCATGGATTTAGAGATTGTCCTTCTACGGTTAGACGGTTATTCTGCTATCGTTGTGGGGGAAAAGATAAAACCAGTTTAAATTGCCTTCACTGCAAGGAAAAAAACTTATCTCGGGGCCGGCAGCATTCACCCAGGTCCGGTCCAAAGGCAGAGAAGGAAGGAAAGACAAACCCAACCGTGAACCCGTTCAGAAAACCCATTCCGCATCAATCAAACCCTCAATAAATTGCAATCCCTTAGTAATACCTAATTCCAACTCAGTTCCTCACCTCAAATTTCACACACCAAATGTTATCAACGACGAAGAAACATCACAGACAGTTATGAAATTATCTCCGGCAGTCCCCCTTCATCATCAAGATTTAGCTCAACGAAAGGCTAACTATTCTGAGGTCCGCAAGCGAATTTTTAGAACTTCAAATACGATTAGTGAATCAAGTTCGAACGCGAGAACCAATAGATCCTTAAGACGTCTTAAAAATCAAGTTCAGCGACGCATACTCCTGCGTGGCATAGTTATTTCCTCTATACAATCTAAAAAAGGGGATACTCGGTTATATGCCCAAGTAACGATAGCTGGTCACCCAATTGTCGGACTATTAGATAGTGGGGCAAGTGTGAGTTGTCTTGGAGCTGGCGCCTTAAGCCTTCTTAAACGCCTAAAAATTAAATATTTACCAACGAAGTCGGATGTCAGAACCGCAGGTGGGGGCACACATTCTATTCTGGGGTATTTCCCATCACGCATAGAATTTAATGGGGTTACCAAAACTCTTCACATCCACGTTATCCCTGACTTAGAACAAGAATTATACCTAGGAATTGATTTCTGGAGATTGTTTAACCTAACACCATCGTGTCCAAATACGATAGTCGTAGATTCACTAACTAATGTTAAGACCCCTAATAAACATCAGTTGTCCGTCCAAGAACAGCTTAAACTGGATCTAGTGATAGGTAAATATCCCTCTTGTGCAATTTATGGTCTCGGGAAAACCCATTTGGAACAACATATTATCGAGGTCGGGAAAACTGAACCCATAAAGCAAAGACACTATCCTGTTTCACCGGTGGTGCAAAAGCTCATGTATGAGGAGCTGGATCGAATGCTTTACCTGGGGGTAATCGAACGAAGTCAGAGCGCCTGGAGTTCACCTGTGGTATTAGTACGCAAACCTGGCAAAGTCCGTCTATGTCTGGACTCTAGGAAATTGAATAACGTCACCGTTAAAGACGCATATCCACTACCCCATATAGATGGCTTGCTCAGTAGACTCCAAGATACCCGTTTCATTTCGTCAATAGATCTCAAAGACGCCTTCTGGCAAATACCGCTGGAAAAATTTTCTAGAGAAAAGACTGCCTTTACGGTCCCAGGAAGGCCCTTGTACCAATTTTCGGTGATGCCTTTCGGCTTGTGTAATGCCCCACAGCGGATGTGCAGACTCATGGATAAAGTTATGACTCCTTTATCTGGCTCATTTCGGGAACAAGTTTTTGTATATTTGGATGACTTGTTAGTCATTTCGCCTAATTTTGAATCACACATGGAGTTGCTGGAAGAAGTAGCTAGATGTCTTTCCGAAGCTAATCTCACCATTAACGTAATTAAGAGTCACTTTTGTATGACACAGGTAAAATATTTAGGGTATATTGTCGGTGATGGAACCTTAAAAGTCGATGACGGTAAAGTGTCTGCTATTGCCGAGTTTCCAACTCCAACCACCTGTAAACAAGTTCGTCGATTTTTAGGTATGTCCGGGTGGTATCGCCGTTTCATACCAAATTACGCTGCAGTCGCAGCGCCGATAACTGACTGCTTGAAAAATCCGACTCAAGGTTTTCGTTGGTCGAATGAGGCTCAAGAAGCATTTGAACAACTTAAAACGGCTTTGATGTCTTCCCCTGCCTTACGAAATCCAGACTTTACCAAACCTTTCTTCATACAATGTGACGCATGCACTTCAGGAATAGGAGGGGTGTTGTATCAGTTAAACGATGACAATGAAGAGCAACCCATAGCATTTATTTCCCAAAAACTAAATGAAGCACAAAAGAATTACAGCATAACAGAGCTAGAATGTTTAGCAGCCGTGCTATGTGTAAAGAAGTTCAGAGCGTATGTTGAAGGTCTACCTTTTACCATAATTACTGACCATGCCAGCTTGAAATGGTTGATGCAACAGAAGGACCTTAGCGGGCGTTTGGCACGTTGGTCTCTCAAACTACAGGCATTCGACTTCACCATCGAACATAAAAAGGGTAGTCAGAACGTCGTACCCGATGCGTTGTCTCGAGCTTTTGCAGATGATAATGTACAACCACGAGTTGTCCCGATTGATTCAGCGGTTACACTAGGAAAAGGTGTAGAGAATGAACTCAGCGTTAACGAATTAGTTCCTTCTGTTGTCCCCGAAGTGGACCTTAGTTCTTCTTGGTTTTCATCTGTAAAATATACAGAGCTGGTTAAAACAGTAGGAGATAATAAAATGACTTTACCTGATATTAAATGTGCAGATGGTTACGTCTACAAGTTGATCACTGCAGCGTCCGAGTCTGATGGTTCATCAAACTCCTGTTGGAAATTGTGGGTCCCCGAAGAATTGACCAAAGACTTAGTTATTGCCTACCATAATCCCCCTACAGCGTCACATGGAGGAGTACGGAAAACACTAAACCGCTTGCATGCCAAGTACTATTGGCCAGGCATGGTTAAGCAGGTAAAAGAGTATGTAGGCAAATGTGATATTTGTAAACAGTCTAAAGCACCAAATATGGTTTTAAGACCACCAATGAAGGCTCAATTAACACCCAGTAGAGCTTGGCAACGAATATACATTGACCTTATGGGTCCATACCCTCGCTCAAAAGCCGGAAACACGTCTCTAATCATTGTGTTGGATCAATTTACAAAATTCGTACTGTTGAAACCCATACGTAATGCAACAACTCGTCATGTCATTAACTACCTTAAAAATGAAGTATTTCACGTTTACGGAGTACCTGAACATCTCTTCTCAGACAATGGGGTACAATTTACTTCGAGAGAGTTCGCGTCGCTCATGTCCGATTATGGCATAATACATAACACCACGGCGGTGTATTCCCCACAAGCAAACGCCTCAGAGAGAGTAAACCGCTCCATACTAGCCGCGATAAGATCGTATTTAAATGACAAACATAACGAATGGGATGTTTACATAAGTGAAATTGCCTGTGCACTTCGCACAAGCTCTCACGAAGCCACAGGTCATTCCCCATATTATTTGAACTTCGGGGAGAACATGATCTTGCATGGTTCTGCGTACCCATTACTAAAACGCCTTCAAAGTTTGCAAGCCGAAAATGCAACTTGCCAGATCATGCCCGACTATATGCATAGCATTCGAGAAAATGTAAAAATTAAATTACAGGAAACGCACCGTAAATACGCTTCGCGATATAATTTGAAGTCACGCGAGACAAATTTCGCCCCGGGGCAAGAAATCTTCCGGCGTAATTTTACGCAAAGCGATGCCGCAAAAGGATATAACGCGAAGTTAGCACCGAAATTCGTAAAATGTCGGGTCGTTTGTAAAATCGGAAATTCTATTTACGCGATAGAAAACCGGCAAGGAAAATTCATAGGGAATTTTCACGCGAAAGATTTAAAATGTTAACTCGGTCGTTGCATAAACGTATAATCCTTTCCGGAAGTTTAGACCCAACAAATTTTGTTCGTTCGTTGTAAGACTAGGTATAGGTATGGTAAATCCTTTCAAAAGAACATCACCTCTGGTCACATACTGACCGATTTTTTTGAAACCTGAGACAGTCTGCACGTCGGTTTCCACGCCGGTATCCTGAAATTGTTAATGAATTGGAATGTTCTTACGTGGATTAAATTATTGATATGATATAACACCAAACCGTAAACGGTGTCTCCTTTAAGAGAATCTCCTTCAGAGGTATACAGCTGCAACGGAGCAGTAAACATAAATTATATTCAGGATTCTGTTCTACGTGGAGAACGCCAGGATATGATCACACTTTACATAAGCGTTCCGATTACGCTCGCAAATATCTTATGTTGTTCGTCTTAATCAAATAAACACACGCAAACGTCACTCAGACTCACTATAGGATGCGAAAGGACCCATCACTATACGGCATCCTGCAGCAACCTATAGGGGTCCACAATATGCGGATATTATTGTCAAAACTAGACATTTAATAAACAATAAATGAATTGTTTATCTAATGTCAATCGTAAGTCAAACTGTCGTTGAAACGTCGTAATCAATGACCGTGGAATATAGAGAAAATGGATAGACCAATTTTAGGCAATTTTAATTTACCAGTAAATATTAATCACCGCGAAGCGCGTATGATTACTAAAGGTCACTTAGACAACTATTGCCATCACTTTCACTCTTTCAATCGAGAGAAAAGAAATTTTATAACTAAAAGAGAAAAAAAAAAAAAAAAAAAAAAAAAAAAACTAAAACCCACTCCACATCATCTAATTTCGTTTGTCCCAATATTAAAACTTTTGTTTATTGTTCAAATTAATTTAAATAAGTTTGGTCACTAAGAATAAACTAATGTAGATTAATGATGCTTTTGAACTAATTAATAGAAATAATTACAAAAAAAAAAAAAAAAAAAATTTAAAATTTGTCCAGTCATTAATAAGATGAAAGCTTATAAAGTAAGATATTTAAGAATGTTTGGTTATTCCATTTAGCATATGAATTTGATACTAAGGATAATTGAATTTAATTATGAAAAACGCCAACTAATTAATTGATTTGTTTGTTGGTAAACTATCCAAACTTTATAAGTATATATAACTTAAGAATTACTATTACATGAAAATTTACTATTAACCTGTAAGCATTTCCTGGAAATGGTATTTCAATATTAACTTTTGTATGAATACTGTCAGTTATAAGGAATAACGTCGAAGTCAAAACATGATGCACCACATACCAATCAACATCAACCGCTCCTACGAAACCTTTACGACGCATAAAGTAAAACTCAACTCCCAATCTGAAGTCACCAGTTCAGCGTTTATTATAAACTTTTAATACGACTCAATGAACCTTCGAAGTAGCAGTTAATTATAAACCGTCGATTTAATATCGCCATGCTTGCGGCTATATCAACGTAAATAATACGTCACGTTAAACCACCCGTCAAACCAGCCATACAACGCATAAAATTATTATGAATACTCTTCGAAATACAAACGGCGTCATCAGGATTCCTTGCGCAGCAGTATTAGCTTATTATGCCCGGCTTTATTGAAGGATGAGACTCCTAGTTAGGGTCATGGGTCGAGCCACACGTTTGAAGCACTACGTAATACGAAACAAACGTTCAGAAGGTACACGCACACAAGGCGTTTCCTCTCTTCCGCTTCCTGGAGCGTCGGCAGGACCTAGTCCAGTAACCGGATGGTGTAACGAAACGCCTGCAGTAACGTTGAGTCTCAACGAACATCTACGTACAAAGTTGCACGAATAGATACCACACTCTAGCGCAGGCAGTTTGCCGACTGGGCAACCGATGATGACAGAGAAAAGCGAGATGGAATTCGGTCAGGAGGATCTTGAGACACCCAAAAGTGCACGATCACGGGAGTCAGGATTTAGCGCTGGACCAGAACGGGCAGATATTTTTTTTTGGTGAAGTAATAAGGTCCTCGTGGACTTGCGGCAGCAAAAGCGCGCCCTGGATCAGTACTGGGCCCTTACGCAGGCACCCACCCCCTTGGAAGGAAACCAAAGGAGAGCAGAAAGGAAAAACGAAGATTTTTGTAGGAAGATAAAGAAAATCATGTAAGTGGTAACTAATTAAAAAAAAAAAAAAAAAAAAATTGAAATTTGTAATTTTTTTAAAAAAATTTTATTCGTGAGTTATGTCTTATGTACTAGTGTGTGCGCGTTTGGTTAGGTTTCGTTCTTTTCTCCATCTCGTGGCCCCCTTGTGGATTCGGCAGCCCTACGGAGCCCCGATGTACCGCGTCCTTTCATAAATTCGTGATGACCATGTGATCGTTTTAGGCGCAAGCCATTTTTATGATATATTGACCAGCGTTCGGCGATTCTGAGGTCGTTCATCGTCCTACAAATTATTGCGTGTTCTTTCGTCGAAACACTTAATTTCCGGCAAATAAATATATTGGTGCTTCAGGATAGGCGTGCGGTAGGCTCCGGAGCCCCAGTGAGGCGCTTATGGCCTAATTTTCGCTTTGTGAGATGACGAAAAGCTATGCTCTAAATTCCGCGTTTTAATATACAGGGCATTTCGGATCGGATTAAGGGAAATTTTCATTGAAAACCACGCAGTGTTCACCGCCGTTATATACAACGGTGCAACTATTGTGTTCGGCTTGATTAGAACTATGGTGCAATACCTTTTACCGCTACTAGCTCACCGTTAAGTGACGCTCGACCGCGTGGATAGTGAAAATTTTAAGCTTTCATTGGCCCGAACGCGTGTAATGATTGCATTGAACTCCATTTAGCCGGTCAGAAAGTCCTTTTTTTGTGTGGGACCTCTTTAAGACATTGGCTGGAAACAAGTGGTAATTTTTTTTTCCACTTTATCCGAATACCTTCGAAGGCCTCCATAGAAAAAAAAAAAACTTTTGCTATTTCGGACCACATGTTACTTTTCTGCCTTCGGATTTTTGGGTTTTGGCTAGATAGGATGACGCCAAGAAGCAAAGGACTAGAATACATCGGCTGGATCAACTTAGCCAATAAAATATTGTCGGTAATAGGAATTTATTTAGGAATATCCTGGCATTTCCAGCCTCCCTGTTGAAGGTAGCCGCCACCTAGCTAAGGGGTACTTAACAAGGGAAAGCCGCACTTGAGCAAAATGTGGAGGATTTTTGGTGGTAAATACCATTTTACTTTATGTCTGCGTATTTTAGTTTGGTCATTTGTGGCTTAGTTTTGTGTGTGATTATTGTTGGGCAATACGCGAGGTACAAGAGGCTAGCTTTCGGGGAAAAAAACTAGCTACGGCATTGGAAGGAAGAGTTTAGTCATCGGTGGCTTAATTATTCGGTTGGCCCGCTTACACGGCTCCTAGAGCGCAATAATATCATTGGGCCGGAATTTCAGATGCATACTTTTCTTGTAGTAAAGGTCACTGGTATAATTTACTGCGTCTGTACCTGACCCGCTTTCGGCCACATAGGGCCCATATTTTTATGGTACCCAATCGAATTAAGTTTCTTAAAAACCGTCTACCGTTATCAGTACGGTTTGCTTTTCTCGAAGTTAACTTTACATGGCTCTCACGACGCTTACACGCCATACATTAAATGTTATTTCTGGGATAGTACATCGTACGTACTACTAATATCGAGTACAGGCATATCATAAGCCCTATTCGATGAACCGTTTAGGCTTCGTTACCTTCAACTCTTTTGAGTTATACCATCTCAATGATATGTGATTGAGTATGGCATCGGCCTTTCCGACGAAAGTCTGTTCTTCTGTGCTTTTCCACCTTCATTTCCTCTCTGTTCATTTCCACGATCCTTTTTACCGTCTGTTTCACCTTCCCTCCTTCTTCCAGTACCTTCCAGCCCGCTGAAGATAGAATTCGATCTTCTCAACTCGAATTTTTCAGCCCAACCGTGCATAAATTACGTTGTCCATGGTTAAAGGTAGCCACCCCCGCCCCTTCCGACGAGCTACGCACGTGCTAGAGCTAGATGCACGCTACCTATCGGGAAACCTTGGGACTGAAGTCACCCAACTGTGGCTTGGTCACCGGACGGCAATCATCTTCGACTATGTGTGGATCCTGACCAACTTGGGATAATTGGTGATGGAGACTTTCTCCCACTACTTGTTCTAAGACGGGGTAATGGACGTACAAGTATGGATGGCTAAGATGATTACTTGGGTGGTGATGTTGTCGAAGGTTTGGTTGGAGCGGATACTATGGAGTGATTCAGTTCATTTCATGGCGCCACCAAATCACTTCAGCATTACTACACCAAAAACGCTCGCGAGTACATTACACACTGCATCTTTTACTTAATATTGTTGCCAATAAATAGAGGTGAAACTGATAATTGAAGCATGTCCCAAACAGATGATTATTTCGAAATTATACAAAAACGGATCAGAGTAGTCTTTTACGGAAAACTTCTACTTAAATGCTGAGAGGAAAAAAAACACTGTCAACAACAAACAACTCAACCTTTACAGAGTCCTTCGACAATGTCATAGGTTCCATGGCAAAACTTTAACTCCACTTGAAAGTAGCTACTTCGTATCTGTCGACTTCTGATCTAAACTCGTGTGACTGTATTGCATGCAAGAAACTAAAAATAAAATAGAGAAAATTGCTGGGGAAAACTTTTCCCAACATTTATCCCACCATACTTGTGTCACAAAATATAGTTAGTTCTTGTCTTAAAATTCGATCATGCTCCCTTCCTTTCCATTTTTTATTTTTTGCCCATGCTGAATTTTCTTCATCCAGAAAATGTCAACAGTAATCCTGTCTCCTCCAATAACGAATAGCGCTATATCGGTCCACTACTGTAGTGATAAAAACACTGTGTAACTACTTAGGGCAAGTGCCGAAGTCAACAAGGAAATGCACTCATTCCCATCGGAAGGAACGTAACTATAACGTAACGTTACCCAAATCCCAATATACTGGAAGAGTAGCTAACCATAGATGAGAACAAAAGATAGTATGAAGCCAATGATAGGTCCAGCTATACTGGTACATCTACTCGTCTGAACAAGGAGAAGGATGATACCAGGCTATCCAGTGAATAGTTGCGAATTTACCAAAGTATGCTATCGTATCAGTGAAGAAAACTTATTAGCTTGCTGCCATCATAGTTGGTCGTGTCCTTTTTTTTACAATTGTGGCAGAAAAAAAAACAGGAACATCATAGAAGGAAAACTCTACTGAAACGTTGACTTTGTTTGAGCAGCAATGTAAAGCCGGTAATAGTGGATAAGTTCAGTATCTATCATGGCAGTGACAATTTGTTAGTATATATACGTTCGGAATTCATTCTTTATTGGTTATCCGGCTACTTGATCAAATCGGAAATTTACAAATTGCTTCCGCTTTGAAATCTGAAGATTCTGTTAAACAAGCATTGCTCCAGTGCTGAGCAAATGGCACATTTTCAGAAAGATTTGATCCGATTTCCTCCAGATCAAGACCAGAACGATTCCAACTGAAAAATGTATTACAGATAAATAAACTCTCAATCCGGACATTCCCTTCTTACGATAAAACACCTGTTAAATATTTTTGTTTGTTTTAGGAAAACGGAAAAATTGTGCTGCAATCGGAAGATACCTAAAGTTGAAATTATAGTGAACGCGACGCCCGCTCTTGGAGCAATGCGACGCGATGACTTATAACTAGGCATTCCAGTAATAGTGACGTTGTACGAAATATATTCGTAATACTAAGCGTCGAGGGATTCCGCCACGATGGTCCTTCAAAATACATTTGGAATAATCGGAATCTTGCCTAAGTAGTTTGGGTGGCTTAGTGGCTAGAGCACTTGCCTTCGGTGCACCTGGTACCATGTTCGAATCTGCTTGGCGACAAGTAATTTTCGAGAATGGGTTTGGGTGCCGGGCTACCAGTTCACTCAGCTGTAAATGAGTACCTGAGTTAAAATCGGGGTAATAATCACGAACGAGCGTGTTGCTGACCACTTCACCTCCTAGTGTTACGTTGGTTTCGTAATAAAGTAACTCTAGCCTATGCACAATTTAAGCTGTTGCGCCATTGATTATTATTATTATTATTATTTAATCTTAATGGTGAATTTTCGTTTCGCTGCATAAGTTTGAATGAACTGTTTTAAAGCAAGACGATTTCTCGCAAAGAACCGGCGATATTCACTATGATACTATCAGCATCTTACTCACATGTATGTTATACCCCGGTCTTAAAAACAAAAAAAGCCAAACCTTTGGCATTAAACGGCTCCATACAAAAAAAAATCAATTATGCGTCAAACTGCTTTGCAGCGCTTCATACAAACACGGCGACTTGTCGTCTCCAGTATATATATATCTATGGTGCCAGCTATAACCTCCGTACGATTAATACATGTCTCACCATGCGCCTAGCTACAACGTCAAATACAGTAAAGAATATATCATCGAAAGTATGTATTGTCCATCCGTAGCGACTACTTTCTCCAACCTTTCTGGAAGCATACGAATACCATTTCGAAAGAACGTCTCATCTTTTGAGGTTATCCACGAATCAAGCTATTTGTTGGCATCCTCCTGAGAATGGAAGAGCTGCTCAACCAGGCCAAGGAATATTGGTCGGAGCTAATGGTAATCGGAAGGAGTAATCTCCAATGAGATAGAACTTCCAAATAGGTTTTGGCCGATTGTGCAACATGTGGCCGGGCGTTGTTAAGCTACTTTCTCGTCTCTCCTCGCATTACGACCCTTTTTGCTTCAATGCTCGGCTCAAAGCTCCCGCGATGGTTTCGTTCAGTTTGAGAATGTCATAATTCACAACAACGGTGCCCCAGAACCATAGTACAAATACTTACATAGTAAGCAAAAACTCCCTATGTTCACCATAGTCCACAAAATTTTTCGCATAAAAAAAATGAACCTTTCAAATGGACGATTTTGATTGGTTGTACCTCTCAAATTTTTAAACAGCTGATGACTGAGACAATTCTTTCGTCTCTTTCAATTACGTGCGTGCAATGTAGCTTTACCGCTTTTTTGTTTGTTTTGGTTGTTTTTATTCTTATTTCGTGTATTGCCATATTCCTCACTCTCACGTCATTTTTCCTAATTACTATTCCATACATATCAAATTGTGCAAAAGAAACAGAAATGTGTATCAGAGTAATCGCCCATAACTGAAAGAGAAGCAGCTTCTGAATACGTGTAGATTGTACGCATATTAGTGTGTTTACATCGAGAATTCGAGCTGGAGTTTGGCTACTACTAATAATAATAATCAATGGCGCAACAGCCCAAATCGGGCCTAGGCCTTGAAGTAATGCTAGAATGCACTGTAATGGTGGAGCTTCACGATAAAGTTGTCTATAGTAGGCTTGTGTAGTTCGTGAACGAACTAGATCGGAATATCGTTCCCATAAGTGAAATAAACGAACTACGAGCAGTAAATTCCGGTCCTACTTTGTTTGTAGGAAGTAGTTCGTCATGACATTTCCGTACCACGTGAAGAACGGTACCTTTATTTTAGGTCCTGGTATTGATTGTGAAGAGTTGAAAGGAACTAGTTCCTTCCTGACTGGGGACCTTTTTTTTCAGGCCCTCATATTCAATCCGAAGTTGAAAAGAACTAGTTCTTTCCTGACTGGGGACCTTTTTTTCAAAGGAACTAGTTCCTTCCTGACTGGGACCTTTTTTTTAGGTCCTCACATTCAATTCGAACTTAAACTTCTTCCTTCCTGGTGAACAAGTTCCTGCCTGGCGAACAAGTTCCTTCCTGACTTCGAACTAGTTCGCCAGTCAGTGAACGACGAACTACAACAACGAACTAGTTCACGAGGGCTGGGGAACTAGTTCCTTCGCGATCACTGAGGTGAACTACAATGCGCAAGCTTAGTCTCTAGTATTGTCGGATGTAAAAAGGCTAAAATAACACCATCTGTCGGAAAACATCGAGAACTAATTCAAAAACTAATCACTTTTGAACCATGTCCAACAGCTTACTTTTCTAGTAAAAGTTTTTCACCTTTCATACTCTCAATAGATTAAGTTCGCCAAACTTACGTTAGATTCCAGTCTATAGCCTTTTTGATTGAATTTTCTCCGATA
Organism: Beris chalybata; assembly: GCA_949128065.1. Lineage (NCBI taxonomy): Eukaryota > Metazoa > Arthropoda > Insecta > Diptera > Stratiomyidae > Beris > Beris chalybata. The sequence continues at coordinate 17,373,620 of OX421894.1, forward strand.
TCTTCTAGCTATTTGATATGACATTCCAACTGGATTCGATTATCGCACAATACCGAAAATTATCACACCGAAAGCATAATATAAAGCTGCTTGCCATTTTTCATAAGGTTCAATCTTATTCATCGTTATTAAAACGTTTTTCTTTTCGCAAGTTTAACCCAAATGTATCGCATACCTTCCAAGGTACGTACCTTCATACCTTGATACACCATTTAACTTTCAGAAATCGTGAGTTCCAACAACAACAATTTGTGAGTTCAAGTCGGATCCTTACAAGTGAATAAACTAAAAGTGAATAGCGAAAAGTTTGCCAGAACAATTCCGCACCGAAATTGAATAAAACGTCAGAAAGATTTCAACAGCTTTCGCTCAAAACAGTCTCGAGTCGCTTCTCGCTCCAAAACTTGTACATTGAAATGGAAACAGAAATTTATGAAAACCGCATTTTAATTTCACCTTTTGAAAACTTCAGGTACGAAAGAAGAAAATGCATTTCGCACTCGACTTTAATAAACATAAGTTTTTGGGTTTGAGGAAAAATTATTGCACGTTTTCTTTTCAGTGGGTTGTTTTTTGTTTCTCTCGGGATTTTATTTTGTTGGAAGGAGAAGAACGTTTCCTTCTTGCATCGATTGACTTTAACCTGTACGTTTTCGGTTCGAAATTTATTTCACGTGCATAAAATCATAGTAAATACGACTACCTATTACGGTTCCGTACAATATTCCTTGAAGGATTTTGAGAGCAGTCTAAGAGCTGTAGTAGCTAAAAGGCAACGTAGCAAGGAGTTTGGCATAATGCAACGGGTAACGTATTATGGCAGCATTTCACACTCGTTCTCGAAAATGAAACAGGAACGGTGGATTGAAGTAAACTTCTGAAGGAAAACTTATATTGGTAGCAACTAGGGGTAGCTTAAAGTGTTCTTTCGCATTTCTCATGGTATGTAAGAGCAATGGATAAGGTTAATGAGTTTGCAATTGCACACCTTTCTCGGTTCCTTTCAGAACGATACAAAACATTTTTGTATAAGATGGTTGAAAGTTAACGTCATCTCTGGGAAACTAGAACAAGCTATTCTGACTCTGCTCCCAGCCCAGTTTATCACTTGGCCTCAAAGTAGACACGAAGATAACACATTGGCATTTTGAATTTTCTCACTTCATCTTAAGAAAGGAATGATCGAAATAATAGTCGTCACTTGAAAGCCAAAAGGACATAAGCGATAATTTTCATGGAATTGTATGTGGCGCCATCAGTCGTTGAACGGGCAGACTAGTTACACCCCTGTTCAACGACAGATGGCGCCACTAACTAAAAATCTCATTTCGTTGTACGTACTATGTCTTGAATGACGCCTGTCTAAATTTCAGACAAATTCATTTAGTTTCTAGTAGTTTGGTTTTGTCAGCTGTTTAGAGTTAAGTATAGTACTGTGTTCAGCGAAACGAACACGAACGAAAAAGACACCTTCGAAGTAGAGCGAAATATTCTATACGATTCGCTACTAGATGGCATTGATATAAAAGCGCGCGAAATTTGAAAAAATTAAAATATTGTCAAGAAACTACAATTCCGGCACATAACACAACAAAATATAACTCACACAAAATTTCCGAAGCACAAACTAACTGAATTGACAGCGAACTATTGAAAATTTTGAGTTGTCAAATACTTCGCTCCCATTCCAAAAATCGCTGAGGCGAGCGCCATCTATTAGTGACTAGGGCAACTTTCCACTACGTCCATAAACACAGTACTGAAAAACGAACGAAATATTTGGTCGCTAAAAATAAACGAAATTTTAATTTTTATTATATGGACTTTGACAGTTCATTTCGTTTCGCTCGGAACACAGTACCAGGCTTTAGCACGTTTATGTGATTTATTAAAATGAAAAAAGAACAATATTGGTGATTCGACATTCGATTCCTTGGATGAAAAGACATGTAAGGAAATCAAAGTGAAGTTGCAAGGAACATGTACCTTTGATGAATATCATCAGATATTAGTATGAGTTCAAACGTGACTGAACACATAAAAGTGCACTTTTATAACGTACTTTCGGTTATAACGTACCTTTCTTCAATCCCCATTCACAAATTTGAAAGGTTCTTGTGCTGGTTATAACGCACTATCGGTTATAACGTTCTACTTTTGTGTTCCCCTCAAGGTACGTTATAGCCGGGTTGCACTGTACATTATTATTTTAATAAAAAAAAGATTACGATATCTCACGAACCAATTGAGCTAGAAAATTGAAATTCGCTTTGTGTAAAAAAGTCGTCAAATACAGTTCAGTCAAGAAAATATATAATTTTTTTAGGTGGTGGTGAGGTGTGAAAGAGGAAAGGATAAGAATTTTCCGAAAAAATTCTGGCTCTTGTCTCAAGAACAGTTTAAGATAGATGCTTAGAAGAGAGTTAGTCTAATAGACCCCAAGCAGAAACAAAACAAAATGGAGATGTGTGTGTAGGGTGAAGGCGAGACGGAATTTGTGTAGGTTTTTCTCGATTAGAAAATAATAGTTGAAACTTGGTGCTTTGATAGAGCTACATTAGCGCTTATTGAACAAATATAAATTGTTATAGTGTAAGTATGGTACGGGACGGAGAGTGATTTTCATTCCATAAAACGGCTTACGCTAGAAGTTAAAACTTTGTATGTTGATCTACTAGAAAATTTAGATAAATTTGAAATATCTATTGATTAGTAAAAATTGAAGGCATATAGTTTCACGAAGTTCGTCATATCTCTTAGATCTTCTAAATTATTAAATTAATTGTATTCAACGGATTCTTCACATATATGCCTAGAAATGTCTTCAAAATTTTTTGAAATTCGACCACTAGTGACTAGGGTGATGTAACACTTTCATGAATTCCAGCATATCCTTCTGGTCTGATTTGATACCGAATAACTATTCACTTCCACGTTACTTGCTTGTTTTATTATCGCCTAAAATTCGTTTCCAAGTTTTTCCTTTTTCAATCCCCGAGAGGGTATTGAACACGTTTTTCGAATTCAGTCATATCTCTTAGGAGTGATAAGCCATCGAGTCTATTTTCAATTCCTCGGCCTTTTTTTTATCTATCTAAAAACTCCTTTCAGGATTTGTGGATATTCAACCCCAAGAGTGTAAAGGATATGCATATGTTTTCATAAATTCCTATATATTTCTTAGATCTGACAACATATCGAATTAATTTTTACTTCACAAGGATTCGTATATAATCGACAAAAAGGTTGATTTTAGGATTTTTAGATATTCAACCTTATTCAACCCATTTCACGATTTTTCGATATTCAACCCCCACAAGTTGTTAAGGGCTAAAGTTCGCAGAAAATCGTCAAAATCTCAAGTGTCTGATGAGATTGATTTTTATGTAATCGCCTAAGAACCTATTTCACAATTTTTCAAAATTCAACCCCCAAATGGATGTATTGGGTTTACATACGTTTTCGTCATTCGTCATATTGAGCCGTTGATTTTGAAAGTGGGAAAAGTTACTTTTTAAAAAAAAAAAAAATTGTTGTGACATTGTAACGATGTTTTATACAACACGAAGCAACTTTTTGAGAATCTATTGATGCAATTGTTTCATCACACTTGTAGCAAATACAACTAAATTTTCCCGAAAGTTCGCATGAATATTTTTAAACATGTTAAAGGCTGGTTTAAGTGACGAATGCAAACATTTTTTACTGAGATTGTGAGGGAGCCAGCTTATCGAATTTTCAATGCAGTAGAAAACAACCACTGCGAAAAACAAAATACACAGAAATATTGTCAATATTTCTTGTTGAATATAATATCTGTTCGTTTCACTCCTGCTGATCAGTTTCTCATAAGAAATTTTCCTTCTCCCTCACAATCTCAGTAAAAAATGTTTACATTCGTCATGTAAACCAGCCTTAAAACGCAAACCCTTCAACATGTCGATTTAAAAACGAAAGTAACTTCTTCCACTTTCAAAATAAACGGCTCAATTATGTCTTACCTCTAAAGGTAGGCGTCCACTTGAGCCAGGCCGCATCGCAACGGTGCGGCGACCATTTTTTTTTCTATGTACTTCGTTCTGTTGCGGCTCGCCTTTAGTGGACGGATTTTTGCGATGTGGCCCGTCCGCCCTAGTAGACGCGTACCTTAATGAAGCAGCATAAATGAAAGAGAATTACGGGTCAGTATTATGGTTATTTATTAGAACGATTCAATGTTGTTTTCAATTTCGCAAGGTAAAATGTGCAGTTTCACCAGAACAATGAATCAGATTACTAGTCGTCAATTGCGACAGTAAAACTGATCCAATCACGAAGTGCTGCCTCATTCACTCTGTGGCATTCCCGAGATATGGCTTCCTGCACTTTATTTTTGTTTCTAAAGACGAACAAATTGCTCTGTGGAAAGTGGCTCCAGTCAAACGAGAAAGTTACTACCGAAACAGAGGCCAATTTTGCGAAGTTCGGTAATTCACATTTTTTGAATGGCTTAAAAAAATTGGAATAGCACTGGGTAAAGTGTATATAACAAGATGGAGATTATGTTGTTGTTTCTTGATAGATCAGATCCAAGGTTACAACCATTGTAAATTTCACAGCCATGAAGCGCTGACCATATCCAGGGTTACAACCAGAGAATAGCCGAAAAAAATCAAGAGAAAAAAGCTTCTCAAAAATACACACCTTTAGCCTAAGGTAGAGGACGCCTTTCTTGACCATTAAATTCTTCTCGGTAATAAATTTGGAATGGGATGTGGCTATATAGAATTTACCTCAGCGATCCCACCAGCTGTCAAGGTGTTTCGGTTAGTAGGCAAGAATACACCTTCTGAAGAGTCTATGCCCTCCGATGACGAAACAGCTCCTTCGGACCTAGTCCAAAACAATCTTATGATGAACTGGCTTCTCCAGTGAAGTTTCTTTCGAAATTTGTCATATCCTCAGGGATAGCGGTTAGTCCACAGTCGGGGACTCCGTGTTGGAGTTTCACTCCACTGACACCGGAAAGAATAACTAACTCCTAATCATAATAGCTTCTTTGGTAGCTTACCACGAAAAATCTAATAACAACGGCATAGAGTTCATTTCCGAACGCATTATCTTGTCGGTGCTCCGAACGTCAAAGAATTGGAACCAATTTCTTTATTTTATTCTTCTGATCAAACTTAGAGCGTTTCGAAACTTTCATAACCAGAAATAGTTGAGGAATTTATTAATATTTCTATTAACATATAAAAAATTCAGAGTCAGGATCGCAAGTTAAAACTCATATCATAGCCCGATTTTTCATTACCTTTTTGATAAGAATTTTCAACGTCAATATACTCTCCAGTTAAATTTACACTTTGCTGCTTTAACCGTTCCAGTGTCGAATTCAAAATTCAAATTATTTATTTTACCAAAAGGAATCTAATTATACTTCATCAGCTATAAACATAAATATGAGAAGCTTAAGAAATGTGCTGGAAACTGAGAAAAATGAATTTCAATTAAAAGAGGAAAATGGGCAAAAAAAAACTATAAGAACTTGTACAACTTGAAAATTGAATTGATTTTTCTTTTGATATAGAGGAGAGTTTGATCATATTTTCCTTTTAGTGGCTGTAGCGCAGGGACGTCATTTGTGGGGGGCAGGGAGGGGATTGGCCCACCCTGAATTTTGTATATATATAAATATATATATAAATATATATATAAATATATATAAAAATATATACATTCAAACGAGTTTCTTCGAATAATACTAGATCTGTTCGGAAGGTAAAACAACATCAAGTTCAAATGAAATGCTGTATGTGACCTCACTCACGAAGTAACTAGTTCTTTTCAAGTTCCGACTCAATGTGAGTACCTAAAAAAAAGGTCCTCACTCACGAAGGAACTACTTCTTTTCAAGTTTGTAGTGAATGTGAGGAGAGCTGTATCACGTGGCGAAACGAACTACAGTTCACCAAAAGGAGTGAGTTTGTTCACTCGCTGACTTCAATGAACTGCTCTTTTGGAACTGCTGTTCACTCATGAACGACCCATCTCTACTTGCAGTTTTGTAGGATCGCGAGAAATATTTTTCAGTGACGAAGTGTTGCAGACTGCTACAATGCTTTGTTTTGCGCTTCTCAAGGTATTACTAATCCAGTGCCGCTTTCGTCTCTGAATTTTGATCTTAAACTGATCCTGAAAAGATCAGGGGTAGTCAGCTGGAGTAAAACAATGGCAAAGAAATAATAAGCCTGGCATTACATTTTCCACTTCCTCAAATATCATTCAAGCGTTACACGCACATGAGTTTTACATACAGAAAATTTTGTGGACCATAGTGAAATATAGGCAGCCTCTAACCACCGAATAAGAGAAATTAGGAAACAGTTTTTAAAAATTAATAGTAAACCCTATTATTCCTCTAACTCCACCATTCTGAAATCACCATATTCCAAATTTAACTGTGTACATGAGTTCCCCAAAATTTTACTTCGATTGTACCAAACGAAACGAAATATTTTTGACTTGAAAACAAAACATGAATTTAGGAAAAACAAAACTTACATTCTTCCGCACTCATTACATTCATACGGTGTAGCATCGACATGAGTGATTAAATGTTCATCTAAATTGGCTTTTTGCACAAAACCTTTTCCGCACTGATCGCATACAAACTCCTTAAGTCCTAGAAGAAAAAAGAAAATCCATTAATCACAAAATATGCCTAACTTGGTACCAAGGAAACAAAAAAAAAGAAGTATGTCGTCAATTAAGCGTACCCCATCGAGTTTTTTTTTGGCAACTTCTGACCTTAATAATAAATCATCCTTCGAAGTTTAATGCAAAATGGCACTTGTTTTACGATACTACTATAATGGATGACGTGACGGTAAAACGAGCACACTCATACCTATTCCTTATACTCGGGAGTATAGTAGCTTCGGTCATTTTAAGATATTATTATGTCTACCCTATATTGTAGGTACGATCCTTGCACATTCTGTTCAGAAGAACAACATGATAAAACAACTATTGAAGGTTTAACAACGAAAGTGCCCTCCAGTGTTGAATTTTTTACCGAAATATTAGAAATATGATGCCAGTTGCAGTGAAGAGATAATGCGAACAATTGTTTGTCCAAACAACAATGTTGGTTGCGAACAGCACAACGGGTTTATTACTTCTGGCGGACTGTCGTCTATTAAGCTAGGTATGAATTTATATAACTCGCTCAAATGTGAATATAATGGACGACTGTGGACGTAAGCCGTAATGCAGTCCAATGTTAAGAAAATGATGGAACAGATAGCAACGAGCTCGTCTATATCAAACGATAGTTTAAATGGCTAACGCCGGTGTCCCTTTCATGTCGTTTACTTAAATTTAATTCGTATACAAAAAAGTCAAACAAGGAAATTTGAGATTATGTACTTAATTAGAATAGCTACATATGGACAAAGTACAGTAGAGATCTGGAGCAAAAAGGAATTGGACATCAAGTGGCTCCCCCACACATCCAGGACAACATGAAACGGAGAGAAAAACTGAAGGACAGTTATGAGACATAGATTCTAACTTCTACCACGAAACTTACCCATATGGATCTTCTGATGTGCCCTTAAATTTGGTTTCGATCCGAAACTCTTATCGCATAATTCGCATTGGAACTTCTTTTGTACGGAATGACTCCGTAAATGCGTAAGCATTGCACTTGAATTCTTGAACGCCTTACAACAGGACGTGCACAACGAAACAAGATCGCCGCATTGATGTTTGTCCCGATGCGAAGAAACAGCTTTCGGAACATCCAGAAATTCCGAACAAATATCGCAATACATTTTCAACTGGCTACGATGCGTACGAACATGATTCAAAAATAAGTAGTATTTTGTGTAAACTTTCGAACAATCGGCACACACGTAGCCGGCATCGGTTTTATTATGATTGAGTGTTACGTGATTACGAAGTTCGATAACACTGGTAAAGACGCCCGTACAAATTGTACAAGTCCACGGATACTCTTTCCAGGTGTCGATAATTTCGATTTTTGAATCGGGCACACCGTCCATTAGTTCGGTCATATCGTCGTCGAGTGATTCGAGCATATCGGTTTCTTCCGTTGGAAGATAGTTCGGATCGATTTCAGGCGAGGAATCCTCTTCGTCGGCGGAATCCTCGTCGTCTTCGGCATCGAGCTCATTTTCATCAATCTCGAAATTGGTATCAAGCTCTTCGATGGGAATTTGGGCGAAAATCTCTTGTTTTATCTTCGATGGATTTTCAAAACATTCTACAGATCGATTCGTGATCGGATTAGCTGAAGAAGTATTCGCAATTTCTTTGTTGGTCTGTTCCGCCTGGAAATGAAAGAATAAACAAGATAAATGATTTGAAAATAACATAGAGGATTTATAAAATATACAGCACTGGCGGCTCAGATCGGTGAAACTAGATTTCGATGAGAAAGATCTGGTCTAATCATTTGAAGGGTGGACTCCGTGGTCGAATAATTCCCAAGGGTGTTGCCAAGCCGAAAAACGTTTTGATGAAAAACATATGTTTAATTTCGGTACTATGACTTTTAAACAACATATCTCGCTAGTTTTTCAAACTGAAAAGAATTAAAACCTTTTTTCTCTATTATATTTTTGCAAACAATAGAGCAGTGAAGGTGTTCCAATTGTCATGTCCTCAAGGACAGCGATTAATCAACAGTCGGGGATTTCGTGTTGGGGTTTCACTCCACTGACACCAAAAACAACTAACATTTAATCAAATCGAGTAAGTCCCGAAACTACAATAACTACTCATAGTTGAAGAACTTATCAATTATTAAGGGACGAAAATCAGATAAATGTACAAAGGATTGAAATTCTATCATAAGTAGATCTTTAATCCTTTTTTGCTCGAAAGTTATAGCTTCAATTAATATGCTGTAAAATTTTCATTATGCCGCTTATACTTCTTCAGAAGGCCATGGCCCGACTTGGGCTGTCGTGCCACTGTATCCTCCTTTGCCGATTTCAGGAACGATATATAAATTGCAATTTATTTTCCTTTTGAAAAATCGTGATGTACCTAAGCCATACATTAATGAACATCCGAACGTGGCAAAAATAGCAAAATGCCATTCATTGGGACTTGGCACCGGGCAACAGGCACTCAAAGCTTTTTATGCATTCGGAAAAAAAAGAACATCTGAATATCTAAACCTAAGCAGATATCAGACCCGAACCCTAGTGGGAGCTCTGACTAGGCTTTGTCACATAAGGAAGCATCTCAATAGGATTGATCTCTGTGAGGCCAAAATTTGCAGAATATGTAATGACGAAGACCAAACACTAGAACATATCCTTTGTGAATGTGAGGGTTTACCTCACAAAAGTCTTCAGTCACTTCGGTCAGGGTTTCATGGAACCATCAGAATTCCGGACCAATCCTCTTCGCAAAATACTAGGCTTCATTGAAAGCGGAGGGATTGAATAGGAATCATAGTCAATCCAGAGGACGTCACAATAGGCCCAACTGTGGCTTCAGTGACAGAGGTTAACCATACCAACCATACCGATTTCCAATCTACAATCAACAAGGCACACATATACAGCATGAATCTTTTCGGTTGAAACCTTCCTCATTCTCATTGTCTAAAGCAAGAAGAGGACAACATGGACTATAGATAGATTGAGTGGGCTAGCGCATATCATAAGTCACCAGTCGATTTGAGGATTTGGTAAACTTTCTCGGTCTCTTATGACCGACTGAGAACCTTATCTCGATTTTGTCACCCGAAATTCTTGATGTATCATATTGTTGCGAGCTAGGGGTTCGGCGGGATTTCGAGTAAAACAATTCGGTTAAAATAAAACAAGTATATGTTCTGGAAATCAAACGTCTCTCCTGGAGCGCTAGTAACACCTTCCTGACTACACACTGGACAACTCCACTCATCCTAAGTACAACCCGGACCTGTCTCGAGGTCTTGCAACAAAGCTCGTCAGGATAAGGCCAGGACACACCTGGCTCACCAAAGGATACCACATACTACGAACAGATCCTCCCTCCTGCCCGCACTGCGCTTCTCCGTTAACTGTCCTACATATCCTAACTCAATGTCCTTCTACTCTTTCCTTCTTTAAACACGATGTCCCTCCATTGACAGAACTTCTCGATCCTTCTCAACTCCCTAACTCTCCCCTATTTCAACTCCTAAACAACCTTAACCTTCTTAAACAAATATAAAACATACTTCCCATCTATATCATGTCCCAAATTAGTTATTGTTTAAACTCATTATTTTTCGATTTATTGTTAAAATGTAAAATGTATAATGTATAAACGCCATATGGGCTTCTAAGTCTCGAGTGCGACTACCATAGGCTCTCCCAAATTCATTTGGCAGTAGTCCGACATAATAAATAAATAAATAAAACAAGTGATTCGCAAAATTCGCAAAATTCAATTTGCACAATAATTATTCGCACTGTATGGCAAAACCGCCCGTTTTAACTTTCGCTCAATTTGATCGCACTCTATCGACGTAACCAAAATTACAATATCTCCGGTGAGAGTTTCATCTGCTTTTTATACTCGTTTGGAGAAAATCCAGGATCTAGTAGAACTTTCGAGGGTATATGTGAATGTTCCATCGTGTGAACTTTCTCGAACGCTTCAGATCGTTCGATACGCTGTTGGTTGGCGTCTTCGATTTGTTCCACTCTTATACACTTAACGAAGCTCTGTTTGGTTGAGTTTTTCCGCTAGGTGTCTGGTTGTTGTTGTTCCTATGATTCGTAACAGATCGAGTTGCGGAGTTGCCAGACTGGCACGCAACAACCCAGTTGGTCGCTTGTCTCTTAAGAGACATAATCTCGACGGTTTGAGCCTAGGAATCATATTGCTTATCTTTCTTCATCACTAGATAGAAAGAAATAGCAATATAAACATGTGCTCCCACCACGATCTTTTTGTAATGCAAAAAACAACCGCATCACTCGAAGCGCAGCTTATCCGCGACTTACACGATAAAAATTAAATACTCTGGTTGGCAGCACATAACTTCAGGTTTGGATCCCGGATAGATACAAAGCAATCGGTCTTTCGAAGCGTAGCACACAGGCGGCATATTAATGCCGTCTCCTCACCTCTTGTTCCTCCTCGGACTCCTCATTAACAGCATACAGTGCATTCAAGGACTCTTGCGCGACACGAACCTTTTCCGCAAACGTCCAGCACTCGTTCAGCACATGTACGCAATCGACACACACATTTTCCGGTAACCGATCGTTTTCTGGGAAACGGAACTGGCAGCACCGAGCCAATTTAACACATAAATTCAGGTTTGGATCCCGGATAGATACAAAACAATCGGTCTTTCGAAGCGTAGCACACAGGCGGCATATTAACGCCGCCGTACGTTCGCATCTCAATTTATTCACGAACTCTTCGCTTAAATCGGATTGTGCGATAGTTTTAATAATTCGCGACATCTTCGGCAAGCCACAAACTCAAATTGAACGCGAAACTTTACCAAAATCCAACACCGCGACACCACGCACAAGCCAACTACTGATAATAGCAATTAGGCGCTTCAAAACTGATCCGACTAGCAAGTAGCTGCGTTTAATCGAATCCAACACGTCCCAGCCCGCTTTATTTGCAAAAAGAACAAAGCTGGCGCTAAATTTTGATATAGTTTTTGAAATTGTTTGATGGGAATGTACACGCGCTAACACTTCGGCTAAAAGTCACTCGGGTTCGCGTTGACAGATTTTTTTGACAGCGCGACTTTTTTTTCTGTAGAACTGTCAAAAGCTTGCAGCGATTTTTCAGTGCCTAGCATGGTTTGGAACTTGGATGAGTGTATTGGAATGTTTTTCAATTCGGATTTATAGCGTCGACGGAAGTGACGGATGCGTGCGAAGAAGGAAGCTTTGCGAACGTTGTCAGCTGACAGCTACATAAATTTGAAACTAACTATCAATGAAAAACTAAGCCCAACGATACACAAATAGTGGAAAAAGAAATAATTAGCATACATAATTTTTTTTGGATACCGAACTGAACTTAGGTGGTTAGCCTTTAATACACAGTAGTGTACAGTCCAGTCCCTTATACCAGCTATCAGCTGTCTGGGAGCAAGCTTGTAACTAATTATGAATTGAATAAATGATATTATTACTGGTAAATCGGGCCGGGTATGGCAGTAAACTAGTAGGTGTTAATAATTAAGTGCTGTTTGGCTGTGATATGATCTACCAGAACAGCAATGTTGCCTATAACAAATCAACTACTGTCTAGCAGCTTTGATGGTGATTGTGAATCTGATAATAATGTAAACAGAACAGAACTCATCTGCTCAGTGTTAAATCCTTTAGTAATGACCGTATTAAACATTCCGCACTTCACTATTTCTATTAATATTTTAAAGCCAATAGAACATACACATATCTGTAAATAAAAGTATTCAGCATTGTTGAAGGCTTTTTCTAATACTCAGCATCATAGCCAACAAACGCGACGGTTAGATACAAAATGTGAAACGAGTAAGGACAGCAGATCGAAAAGCAAATAAACAAAAAGCAGAAAAAAACGCGGTATTGAAAAGCGGCAATAACAGGACGTTATCGAAAAACGAAAAGATAAACGCATTACCGCATAACGCTTGTTTTAAGAGAGAAAAAACAAAAGCCTGTAACTCACTTTCACGAATAATCGGAAACGACATAGTCCTATGGAACATTTTTCATGGCTAATGAAAAAACCAATAAATCAATATGTATGTACTTAGCCAAAATAGCACCATATTCCAACTGAGCATTCAAGTTGAAGGGAATGACGCTAATTTACAACGCCAGGAATAACTTAATTGAATTCTTTTGATGAAAACCAGTCATCGAGCCATATCCGTACATTTTCGTAGGAAGTGAAGCGCTGCTCAGCAAGTCCGTGTCCCATCGATGCAAATAAATGGTAATCAGACGGAGCCAAGTCTGCCAAGTCTGGTGAGTAAGCGGCATGAGAAAGAATTTCCCAACTGAACGACTGCATCATTTCCTTGACCAGTCTTGCTGTGTGTGATGGTGCATTGTCATGAAGCAAAATCATTTGGTTTTTTCTCTGCAGGTATTCTGGTCGTTTTTCACTCAAAGCTTGATTCAATGCAATCGTTTGTTGTCGGTAGCGTTCAGTGTTAACGGTTTCACGAGGTTTCAGCAGCTCATAATAAATCACACCCTTCTGATCCCACCACACGCAGAGCATTGTTTTCCGGCCATAGCGATTTTTAAACCACTCAAAGCACTGTGATTGACTAAGCGCTTGATCACGACTGCCTCACTGCAGCACAAAATGTGTTCAGAGATTTCTGCCTGCAGTTGGCAGACCCTGTAAGGGTTATCAGTTATGATTCCTATTCTTTTAAGATGATCTTTCAAGCGCGAATGACCCGTGAGTATTCCGGTAATTACCCGTACTTTATTTCTATCAAACTGTAGAAGGTGTTTGTTTCTTTTAGTTGAGTGGCTCGGTATGAATCTTTTGGCTTGTCTCAGTCTGGTCAATGTGGCCTAGTGTTGGCATTTCTTGTGATCGTCCCTTACCCTTATGCTCTTCTTAATAGAGCAGGTTGAGATTCCACAGAATGGCTCTGGTCCAGTAGGGCGGACCGCTGCTCCGTCTCTTGCAAGTTGGTCTGCTATTTCGTAACCCTCATGCCCGGGCACCCAGTGCAAGAGGACTCTGTTGTTGGTACTAAGGATAGATAATTTTTCTCGGAATCAGTTTTGACCACCAGTCACACACCAGTTTTGGAGTCAACGCTTTTATCGCTGCCTAAGAATGACGTTGTTCTTATTTGACTAACCCCTTTCGAGGTTTATTTCTATGAACATGGATATAGCGTGGACCTCCGTTTGGAAAATGTTGGGATATTCGCCGAGGGTTTCCGTTATCCTGGCGCGGGGTTCGCTTATTTCAGCTCCAGTGCCTTCAGTCGTCTTAGATCCATCGATATACCTTGCAATGCTATCCGGTCGGAACTGCGGCGGGTCACTTGCCCAGCTATCTCTGTCGCAGACTAGGAAGTTGAAAGGGATTTCGAAACGAATTTTCTTTATCATATGGTCCACAGGCAGACAGAATGCTACTACTAAGTCTAGATAGATTATTAGGTCCACTTTTTATTTCGATGTGTTTCCCCTCGCGGCTAATATTTCCTGCGATTCGATATAGATGTGAAGCGGAGTCAGATCTAAAAGAACCTCCGTAGCTGCCGTGGGGCAGGTTCTCATTGCTCATGTCGTGTTGATATATGCCAACCTTTGGAGCTTGTCCAGTTTGTTCTTGGCGCTTACTAATTTTGTTCGTTGACACTATACTAATGCTCCATATACTAACATATGTCTTACAATAGCTGTATAGGTCCATACAGCTATTTTGGGTTTCAAGCCCCAGGTTTTGCCTACGACTTGTCTACTCAAGAGTAGAGCAGTAGTAGCTTTCTCTGATACTTTTCCTAGGTGCTTGTTTCATAGGAGTTTATGATCCAGAATTACTCCTAGATATTTTACTTCTGTCGAGAGTTTGATTCACGTCTCGTACATCATGAGCGATCTTATTTTGCTCACGTTTCTCTTTCCAGTGAAAGGCACAACCGTGGTTTTGTTCGGATTGACCTGTAGGCACCATGTTTGTGTTTTACTTAGTGCTTGCTGCATAAGTTCGCAAAGGGTTTCCTCAAACTTGACCTTAATCATGATTACTAAGTCGTCAGCATATCCTTGGATTGTAAAGCCGCTTTGACTGAGCAAGTAGTGACGTCTACCAAAAGACACCATAGAAGGTGCGATAGTACTCCTCCCTGCGGGCATCCTTTACCTGCTTTGACTCTTGTGGTATCCGTTCCCAGAGAGGTGTGAATCTCCCGTGTCCTTAGCATTTAGTCGATCCACCTTGCTGGTGTAGAGTCTACTCCTCTGTCGACAATTACCTTATTTATGCAGTCGTAGGATGTGTTGTCGAATGCTCTTTCTATGTCCAGAACTGGTCATAGCGCAAATTCTTTATCGGAAATTGAAAATAAAAATAAGCATATTCAAATTATTACGGAACATGCTAAAAAAAATCTGTTAAAGGTCCACAATTTCTCAAAGATTAAATATTTTTTATAACATCGTACAGCGCTTAAAACACTCAGATTAGATTGAGATTTTCGTAAGCACAAACAGAACAACAAACTTAAGCTTTGAAGATGCACTCTATAGCTACATGGTATTTCGCGAGTGGCTTCTTAGGGTTTTAGGGTGTACCGATTTTTTTAAGGTTCTGATCTAAATGTTGTGCTTTCTTTGAAGTCAAATGGTAGAATGGTTCAGGAAGTTATCTGTGCTCTTTAAAGTCCAAAAACAAAAACCAATAAAGTTTGCTTTACAAAAAAATATAATTTCTTTCAATCATGCGTTACATTGTAAATCCGTCCGATTATAAAGCTTGCATGAAAGAAATGAGAACAGTGCAGTATTTCGAGCTTAATTTAACCTACGCAAATTATTCCTATATAAAATAAAAAATTAAAATCTTAACATATTAAGAGAAAAAAAAACTTGCCTAATTAACAACAATAAGAACTACTACGTATCGCTGTCTTGCGGATATTCTATAACAAGACTGCAATCCTCTGTCAGCTCTTCGATTTTCTCCTCCGTTGTATTTTCATCGTCAACAACAAGAATATCGCAATTATCGTTGACCAGATCCTTTAGATCATTATACAACATGCTATTCGCTGCCAATTCCGATTTCGTATGTTTTCGCATGTGTTGAGTAAGTCCGCTACTCTTAATGAAACCCTTTCCGCAATACTGGCAAGTATGCGGCCGTTCGCCTGTATGAATTCGTTTATGTGATGCTAAATCGCCTCCTTGGGCAAATGACTTGTCGCAAAATGGACAATGATACGGCCGTTCGCCCGTATGAGTTCGTAGATGGATTTGCAATAGAAAGACCCGGGCAAAACTTCGATTGCATATTGTACATTTGTGTGGTTTTTCACCCGTATGTATTCGCATATGAACGCGAAGATTGCTCGTTTCACCGAAACTTTTGTCGCATACGTTACACGTGTAAGGACGAAGACCGGCATGCCTGCGTGAAATATTCGAATAAAGCAATTTTTTCCGATAGTTTTACTATTAAAATACGAACCTTCTTAAATGTAATCCTAAGCCGCCTTGTGTTGTAAATGATTTAACGCATAGTTTACATTGAAATGGCCTATCGCCCGTGTGAATCCTTGTGTGAGCTTCCAGCGCTGATTTCGATACAAATGGCTAATAAGAACAGAAACGTTAACACAACACCGTGCAGAGCTTCCTCACCAATCGATAAAACTTACTTTATTACAATACGAACAAATTCGTGACTTTTTCTTATCCTCATACTGTACATGCGGTTTTTCCGGTTCGATCGGTGACTGTGTGATTTTATTTTTCGACGGACTTTCAGCCGACACTATGATTTCTTTTACGTCGTAGTTGTCTGGTTCCATTACAGTTTCGATCATTTCGATATCATTGTCGTGCTCGGCTGTGTGTTGCTTAAGGTCGTCGTATTTCGTAAAAGGATACTTACAAATGTCGCATGTAAGAACTTCTAGGGGATTGTGAGTTTGAATGTGACGGGTGAGATTGTTAACGTGAGTAAATGCTGCTCCGCACAGGTAGCACGTATAATTTACTACTAAGGGTTTCGCTGCAACTGTTTTTGGTGATTTCTGTGAAAGAAGAAAATATAAGGAATTTTTTTTTATGGTGTTGAAATGGTAAGTGCCAAAAAAAACAAGCCTCATTCCCCCATTCTATAGCTCCTTTTTTTATATTTAAAAAACACGATATCATTCTTCTCATAAAACTGGTTCAGGCGTCTAATTATATCACTTTCGGACACATTCCCTGCTGTGGCTATGCAGAGACCTTTCCCAGAAGGTAGATTCTTACCTATGACGACTTGTCGAGTTCTATCGGCTATTTCCTTTCTTGAAGAGACACAAGCCATTATAGGATGCAACAGGTCCAGTTAATAAATAATAATACCAGTCGAATGCGGAGGTATGGACGCCAAGCCGCTCTGCACTTGATAATGGCGCTAAGGATCACGATTCGACAATAAGATTAAAGTAATTTTTTTTTTTTTCATTTAAGTAATTTTCACAACAATGAAAATTCGAGATCTTTCGCGAAAGTGGCGAGGTGACTCTCTACCAGTGCAATCTGATGATGAACGCAGACTGTAGTCTATAGTTCCAACATCGTAGCACTCTGAACCTTTCGCTTCGTTGCGTACTACCATTGTATTTATATCTTATAGTAGTATCACGAATAACTTCACCTCAGCTCAAAAGATGGCGTTGTGTGTCCCGATTGGCGAGCTTTATGGTGTTGCTTTCTACACATTATTCTTTTCCGGATTCGATTCTCTTTTCTTTGCGAAAAAGAGCGAAAAACGAGTGAACTATTAATAAGTTTCTTGCGTTTTTGATTTTCATTGCGGGTGGAGAGCGGAGTAAGCTACAACTGATTTTCTTGCGTACTACGAGAAAGTACCGGCGGCGCAGAGAGCAGAGCCTAGGAACGGGGCGTTTTGTTGCGATTATGTATATTTGATTATCAGTCATAGAGATACACATATATTACTGGAGATGACAAGCAGCGATTGATTTGAAGGCATTCACTTGCACGCAAAACAACAACAATTGACATAACAAACCTGTTTAATCTCACACGCTAAGCAACAACGACCCTGTTTAGTATCCCTTCTCAGTGTTTTTGGCTTCGTAGCGCTTTATATAACACCGGTGGCTTCTCGTCTCCAGTAGCTCGATGTTATCAGTTAACGAGAGAAAAAAAACTGAGCCCAACAATTATTTTTGTTTCCATTTTACAAAGATACATATATGTATACATTCATTTATAGTAAACAATAATATTTAAGTACTGTATTATATAGTGGTTAGAAGGAGATGTAATAGTTTAACTTTCCGGAAGATCAAATATCATTTTCCTGAAAAGTCCTTTATCAAACATGTTGGTAAAAGACTCAGTAGAGTCCGAAACGTCACACAAAATAAATTTAACAGTATTCACCGGAAGACCTTGTATTTTCAACTACAATTATACTACTCGCCTTCTGGCATACGCAGTCTTCTGTAGTTTTACGGACGACGTCATTAAATGGTAAGGACATAATACAGTAGGGCTTTGCTAATTGTATTTTTTACTGCCAGTGCTGACGCCAGCTGCAGTTATCTACCGTGTGAAAACGACATACCACCTTGATCAAAAAGTTCCCGGAATAACCACCGTGTGGTTATTGTTATTGTATTTATTGTTCCAAATTGTGCCCTGTTTTTTTTATTAAGTTGGTACATCTGTTGTTGACATTCCCTCTAAATCTTAGCGTCTTAGCATGATATTTGCAAAAGTTTCGTAGCCAAGAGTACATCTATCTCTGTGTGTGTTGGCGATTTTTTTACAATTTTAGAAATGGATTTAAATTTGGAACAACGAACTTGTATTAAATTTTGCGTAAAAAACGGATTTAATGGTTCGCGAACGTTGGAAATGTTGGAAAAGTGTTCCGGCAACGATTCTCTAAAGAAAACGGTCGTTTACCAGTGGCACGAGCGGTTCAAAAGTGGTCAGTCAAAAAAGAAGGCAATGCTCACGGTTTTCATGGATTACAACGGTGTAGTGCATCATGAATTTTTGCCAGAAGGCCACCCAGTAAACAAAGAGTATTATTTGGGCGTCGTGTGACGTTTGCGTGAAGCAATTCGCCGAAAGAGACCAGAATTTTGGGCAGAAAACTCGTGGATTTTGTACCATGATAACGCGCCGTCGCACATTGCCATCATTATTCATAATTTTTTGACGAAAAAAGCAACAAATACCATCCAACAGCCACCGAATTCACCTGATTTGGCTCCCTGTGACTTTTTTCTGTTCAATCGAGTTAAAAAACCACTACGGGGAACGCGATTTAGCAGCCGAAAGGAAGTTGTGGAAAAATCACAGGGAGCACTGATGGTCATACCGAAAACCGAGTATAGAAAATGTTTCGAGGATTGGATCAGGCGCTGGCATAAGTGTGTTGCAGTCGATGTGGATTACTTTGAAGGGGACAATATAGATTTAAATGAATAAACTTGTATTTTTAATTTCCTCAATAAATTTCGGGAACTTTTTGATCAAGGTGGTAGTCACTGCGTTGCTCGCTTTTCACATTGGGAATGAAAGATATGTAAGCACGGGCTCTTGTAGTATTTCACCGCCTTCGCTTGTGGAGTTTCGTTTTGTAGATCTCACGCATGTAGTCGCCACCGTAATGAAGATCCAGTGTCCGTACCAACATTGCAAAATCTTGTCGCTGCTCTTCGTTAATTGTTTGACAGATTTTTGCGGGTAGACTTCTATATGATAGGCGTTCCTCGTACGGATTCATTCAAATGATTATTTCTCGTGGCAGCCTCAAATTAGGTTTTTGTCCGTCGAAGATTTGAGCTCAGAGATCTTTGTGTGTAACGTGTTCTGTAGGCATTCTTCATACTTATCAAAAAAGTCATCTCTATAAGTATCTGCTTATATACATAAATGATATTTAGGATCAATAGTCGAAAGTTTGTTGAGCACAGCAAATTGGTCATGTCTTCAGATTAGAGATGGGTCGTTCCGGAGTGAACTGCTCCAAAAGAGCAGTATATTGAAGTGAACTAGCTCACTCCTTTTGGTGAACTGTAGTTCGTTTCGCCACAGCTTGGAAAAGATGTAGTTCCTCTTTGCGATGTGAAGCTTGAAAGCTTCGTGGAAAAAGAACTATAGTTCCTTCGTGAGTGAGGACCTTTATTTTTTTTTTTTTTTGTTACATTCACTCCGAACTTCGTCGGGGAAGTTATCTTCAAAAGGAACTCGAACTAGTTCACTGAAAGAAACTAGTTCAGTCAGTGTTAACTGAATTTCTCAAAAGGTCAAAAAAATGGTTGTTTTTGTAAGCCATGTCAGTGTTTCTATTTCATCCTTCAGCTTAAAATGTCGTTTTTAATTGTTTTCCCTTGGAATCTAACGTACATACTCCACTATTTTTTTATAAGATTGATAACTTCTCACATTTTGCTATGAAGTTCCCTACATGGTCGAGAGTAGATGTGCTTGGTACACAAGTTGAGCTTGGCGGATCAAATACAAATAAATTTATCTAGCAACCTCGACTGATTTCGGTTATTGTTTAAATTACATATCGAAAGTGCCATTCACCTACACGTTACATATCAGTGCACGTTACTTACCGAATTAAGTGCGGCCGACACGACACGATCATAAAGCTCCTGATCATCACCGGCCACTTGCATATCGTGTGCTTCCTCCTCCTCCTCATCAATCGACAACAATCGTTCCTCGACGACATCCGGCTCGAAGAGAATAATCTGCTCGTCATGAACTTCGTCCTCGACGAAGTCGATCTCTTCAAAAATCAACTCTTGCTGCTGATTCTCATGTTCCGTGTCCACATCATCGTCGTCTCCATCGTTCGGTGTATGCTCCTCCACCGTGATATTATCGTCGTCATCTAGAACTTCCAGTTGACTACCATCTCCGTCGTCATGATATTCCTCAAACTTTTCAACTTCGGGTTTCTCGTCGAAAATAGTTACGCGGACTTGTGCCAGAATATCGACCGTACGTTTGCATTTCTGGCGAAATTTAGCCGCAACAAGAAGCTCACTGGTACATTGGTCGCATATTAATTTCGAAAAATTATCCAATCTGTCGATCTAAAAACGAGAAATTCAAATAAAAACAGGTTCACTTCACGGCGGAATGGTCAGCAGTTATGGTTACGTTCTACCTTCAAATCGCTGCAGTTCTCGAGCAGATCACTTAATCGCTGCTTTGCAAAGTCCTCGACCGTGTCGTATAGATTTATCATAATTTCCTGTTCGGTTAGGCACACGCGGCAAGCATTTTCCGCAATCGAGAGACTCATTTCTCGTCTCAAACTCGGAGCGGTTCAACGCATACAGTTCGCGGGGATGTAAAATTTGACAATTGAACTTTTGTTGACATCTTCAACCGATGCTGCCGTTCACCATAAAAGCGGAAAATATTCAACTCTCTGACATGGCAGTGCCCAGTATTTTCTCAATTTGCTTGTAAGAAAATTGTCTTTCGGCCCACCCGTTACTACATGCTTTGACATTTGACGAAACGTCAAAACAAAAAAGAACGCTAATATTCCACTTTAAAGTGTTTTTTTCGTACGGGATTTTTCCTCTTACTCGAATTTCGTAAACGCTTGTGTGTGTTTTTTTTGAGAAAATCGTAAATGGAAACTTCAATTCATCAAATGTGTCGAACTTGTTTGGGTTCTGGAACGGCATTGGTTCCGCTGTATGCAAAGCAAATTTCCTCGGCTACTTACACAGTGGCGGAAATGCTTAGAAATTTCACGACAGTCGTGGTAAGTTTTTCGGTTTTATTTTCTTCGTTCGAAATATTTTTCCACCTTGACTAGATGTTCCAGCTACGGCTGAACGATTCTTTGGGGATAGTTTCAGCGGGCTTTTTTGACCGCACGAACTCTGTACAGTCCTTACACTGAAACCGCCTTCGAATCGAATCGACGTTTGGCGGAAAATAAGATCTCCACTTGGGAACGTTGTGGTCTTGGTTGTGTTTTTCTAACTGCTCATGAGGCGCAGTATTCAGATGCAGTTCTAGGCTATCGTTAGAACCACGCCCGAGTTCAGGACTTAAGTACGGGGATAAAATTTAATATATAATAGAAAGCATTGAGCTGGTCTGTTGGTTGTTTTTTTTTTTTTTTTTAATATCCTTTTTAGTTCGAATAGTTGGAGACTGAGGACATCCTCTTGGCTGTAGCCATTGTGGAGGACGCCTTTATTTGGAGGCAAGCCCTTCGCTCAAAGTCGAGTCCAAGAAACCAGTTCGGACGAAGCACTAATTAGCCAAATATTTGGGATCCGATGCCGCCAAAGTTCTTATAGCCGTACTCGAAACTAAGAAGTAGTGTAAGAAGAGTGTTCCGAGTTCCAAACTCTTTCAGTTTACAGGGTTGATCTGGTTATTCTGCCGGAGTTTAGCACTGTCGAGGATAACCCAGAAACTTACATCCATCATTGTGATCAGGAATTGAATTTTAGCTTAAAAACTTTGCAAAGAATTTTAGCAAAAGAGTTACACCATCCTGCGAACAAAATTAAGTTGATGTAAAAAAATCTGCCAACAGTCGTGGCGCAACTTTATTATATTTTTTTTTGATAGAAGTTCGTAACGCGTTCAATTCTAAGCTTGTTGCTATGTATGTGACTGAAAACTTAACAAAAAGTGTGGCAAGCGGTTAAAATAGGATCGCGCTAGAATACTTCCACTTCCGCCGCTGCCACAAAAAACATACATATGTATGTCTAATGGTTGAAAAAGGAAAAAACTTGAAAAAAGGTAATTCGATATCTGATCAAACCTGCGAAATATGGCAGAATTCGTGAAAAAGTACACAACCACTTTACACCTCTAAGCCCCGGTATTTCAATTTAGAGTTAACTTGTAAGTTATCAGTTAATCAAAGCCACTCGAGTAAACTTAATATGGAAATACCAGACCTACAACTCTACATTGAAATACCGGACCTTAGGGGTCGAATTTCAAAAAGTCTTTAAAACACTTTCTACGTATTCATATGAAGAAACTGTAGATTTCAATATTTGGGAAGACCTAGTAGATATGGCGAAAATCGTGAAAATATACAGTGGTGAAAAATTAAATAAGTACACCATTCAAATTCAACTTAAACAATCCTTTTTTTCTGTTATAATGGCAAAGGTTATTACGCTACCTGCATCTTTTAAAATCAACCGCTGATCTCAAGTTCAGCCATTTTAGTTTTGGAGAATTCCCAGAAGTCCGATTAAACGTGAGTATTAAAGTGGAAAAAAATGAGTACACTGTGTTTATTTGGACATAGAAAGAAATTGACTTCGAACACCATACTTTGATTACATCTGTAACGTTGTTTTACGAAAGGTAAGAATATAGAAAAATCAAATGCAGAAATTTTTTTTAACTAAATTTGCAATTGCAAAAAGGATTTTCATTAGAAAACTTCGTTAAGACGGACAGACCTATAAGAAAATTGCAGAGATTATAGGATGTTCTGCCAATATGGTAGCCAATGCTTTGAAAGCTTAAAAAAATGAATATAGAGGAAAAAGGCGAAAAACAACCTACATATAAGGGAAGACAGAGAAATAATCAAAATGGCGAAAAATCAACCATTCGCAACATCGACGGATATTCTGAACGAGCTGGGATCAATTACAACACGGACAATTAAGCAAAGACTAATAAACAATAACCTTTGCTCTCGTTCCGCGAGGAAAGCTCCATTGATCAGTGAGAAAAATTTTAATTAATTTGTCCTACGTAAACTAAAGCATTTCAAGTATTAAATTCCTTAACGCTGTCGAATTGGCCATGACAGTAATCTTCGAAATCCTAATATTGACACCCTCCTTCCTTTCGACAGAAACTTCTGCTGTTCCCGCTCCTTAATGAAGAGCGCATACAAATATCAGCTCAATTTTAGGATTTCTATCGTAATGCAGAGTTAATCCGATTGGGCACTAATCACAGGATTTGTGTGCGTTATAAGCTCTCTGACAAGGTGTTTAAAATATAAATATTCTTTTCCTCGCCGCATTTATTTTTCACTTATATTAGGAAGGATTCTGTTGATAAATCAGTCTTAGGTTCTCAAATCATCTATTATTATCCGTCATCGATGTGCAAAGGTCTGTGTTATATCCATCAAAATCCGTGGATGACCTAAAGCTAACTGGCGATTCTTCAGTCCCGGAAATTAAGATGGTAATCTCTCGTTTTAGTTTCACTCTTCAAAATCAGACCATCAATCTTTTAAGCATTTCTTTCACAAAAACCTCGCTCGTGAACTTGCATCCACGAAGTGATTAATAACAAGTAATTTGTTTTCTCCTTTTCAGGTATCAGAACACGATGGCTTACCGGAAAAGGTTTGTTTGAGTTGCGTAAGTGAAATAAATCGTGCGTATTTTTTCAAAATAAAATGCGAAAATTCCGAGGAAACGCTTCAGCAGTATTTAAAAGAGATTATACCAGAAGATGATGGTACCATCACGGTAATCAAGGAAGAAACAAAAATTCTTGATCGAAAGTTCGATGAGATTGTACCCGATAAAACAGTAAGCATTTTCGAAGACAAGCCCAGTCCAGCCGAAAACGAAGATGATTTTCTCGCAGAACAAATGGCAGAAATTTTAAGTGAAGAAGATCATGAATTGATCGAAATTAACGATGAAGTCGAAGATGAAAACGAAGATAATGATGGTCATCAGGAAACGTACGAATTAAGCGATTATACCGATAGCAATTACGAAGATGAGGCTCGGCAAGCTCAAACGAAACTAATAATTCTGGCATGCGAGGACTGTTTCAATACATTCGAAAGTAAAGAAGAATTCGAAGCCCATTCGGCGGTTTGCTTAAAAGAGAGCGGAAACGATACGACTGATGCGAATATGGCTCGATCGAAAGAGCTAAAAAAATGCCCAATATGTCCGATGGATTTCGTTCATCAGAAGAATCTCGATAAGCATATTAAGAAATGCCATCCGGTTTTTACTGAAACAAACGTGAAGATCAAAACAGACGATTCAAATGCCAGTAATGACGACGATTCGTTAACGAAACCAACGGATACGATTGACAAGAGTGACGACGAAGATGACAATGAAGACGACGAAGAGAAAGATGAAGTCCGTTTAATTGAAATTTCACACGAAGATGCGCTCCTTAGGCACGATCCGTCCATCTTACCATGCGGTGAATTTACATGTATTCGATGCGGAGCTGGTTTTGCAAAGAAAAAATCTCTCGATTGTCATATGAAGATCAATAAGTGCACGCAAGAGCAGTTTTCCTGTAAAATATGTAAGCGGGTTTTCATCAACGACCTGAACTTACTTGAGCACTTGAAATCGCACGAGTCCAACAACCAATGTAAAGTGTGTTCGAAAACGTTTTCGAATCAGGAGAAATTGCAGTCTCATACGAAAAAAGTACATAAAGAAATCGTTAAAAATCAGTGTAAATTTTGCGGAAAGGGTAATAAAATTGAAAATGTTTTCGTGTCATAATAATTTAGCTCTTTTACTCTTGCAGCCTTTTCAATGCTGTCGACTCTCAAAGATCATCTTCGTACGCATAGCGGCGAAAAACCATTTCTCTGTTCGATATGCGGCAAAGGATTCAGTCAAAATACGAACCTGAAACAGCATGTTATGCGTCACAATAATCTAAAACCGTTCGCATGCAATCAATGCGAATGTTCATTCGTTAGCAAAGGTGAATTGAACGCGCATATTCGCAAGCATACCGGCGATCATCCGTTCTCATGCGATATGTGCGGTTCGTCATTTACAACATCCAGTTCGTTGGTCAAACATAAACGAATTCATACCGGCGAACGTCCGTATGCCTGTGAGTTTTGTCCAATGCGATTTTCAGCTCTCGGTACATTGAAGAATCATCGACGTACGCATACCGGCGAGAAACCTTTCAAATGCGAATATTGTTCGCGATCGTTTGCACAGAAAAGCGATTGTGTTACGCACTTGCGTAGTCATACCGGCGAACGTCCGTATATTTGTTCGATTTGTGGCTGGTGCTTTCAGCAGTCGGGCATTTTAAAAACTCATATGAAAACACATGAAGGCGGTAAAATACACGACGGTAAAATGCAGAAGCCGAGAGCTCGAAAGGTGGAGAAAAATGAAATGGAAGAAGATATTTTAATGGAAGTCGAATAATATTACATAATTATTTTATCAATGTTAAGAGTAAAGTGTAGACAATATTTTAATCGATTATCATAAATTATAAATTTAAGAATTATTTAAATGGTGCTGTGTTCAATATGAATCCAACTTATTAGCAAGGATCTGCCTCCGTTTAGAAGATGTTTAAGAAATAATCCCGTCGCGGCGGAAAATGGACGAACACAAATAAGTTATGAGAGAAATAAATGTTTAAGCTTAAGATAATTTTTTCTGCGAAATTTAAATTTAAAGCCGGGTGTAGTCCAGTGGTAGCGTACTAGGCTTGTAAACGCGATGTCGTGGGTTCAATTCCCACTCTACGCATAAATTATTTATAAGAATTTTTCAGTTGCTATTGGCTTTGAAATTATTAATATAAATAGTGAACAGTGCGGAATGTTTAATAGGATCACAGCTAAAGGATTTAACACTGAGCAGATGAGTTCTGTTTACATTCTTATCAGATTCACTAACGCCATCAGAGATACCAGACAGTAGTTGATTTGGTATAGGCAACATTGCTGTTCTGGTAGCATAGCCAAACAACACTCAAAAACTATTAACAACTAGTACACTGCCATACCCGGCCCGATTTCCGACCTCCCATCCCTAAGCTGACTGGATTGTACACCACAGTGTATCCTTAAAAAAAAAAAAAGCTTTTTTTCGGTTGTTACATTTCCATTCGGTCGTTGTTCGTTTGCTCTAATTGGTTCTATGCTTTACCATTGGTGACCTAAAGCACTAAATGCATCATGAAAGGGAAACGGAAGATTTCAACGGCTTTTGGCTATTGGCGTCAGATAACGCTCGTTCATCACAGAAGTAGTAGCATGATCTTTCAACTCCGCAATACCTGACGAGAAGGACGAGCTCTGTGATGCTGTTTGTGTAGATACATCAGGCAGCAACAAACCCAAAGCCGTGTGATTATTTTTGGGGTTTGTGTTCGTTTCAATCTCGCATAACAACGCGCGATATAACAAGAGAGAATTCTTAGGCATAAGTCAGGTGCGAAATACCGAGGAGGATATTTTATGGATGTCTGAAATGATTAGAATGTTCTTCAAACAAAACTGTATAAATTGTTGATGTACCGATGTCATTTCGTCTAATACAACGTAAATAAAAAAAGCTGTGAAACCCGATAGGATTGACTGAAGGACGAAAATCATGAAACAGTTTTTTTTCGTCCGTTGAAATAATAACAATACCGCGCAGATCCTCCACCAACCTGAAATTTGTGATTCAACCTATCAACTACCGAAATTCACCTACGGTAGCTGAGCATTTAGGGATTCACAATTGGCCACTGTCTCATCGTTGCAAGAAGTCGATCGGTGATCGGTGTATAGGCTTCAGCCATGGCTTTCGGTGAGAACGATAAAGTTGGAGGATGGGCAGGAAATCTTCCGCGAATCTTCCTAAAAACTTTTCCCCTCCCCAACGAGTTGCGCTCCCGGCTTCATAGCCCTATCTTTTCGCAACGGTACTACGATACCTATTATATGCCATACAACAGGAACTGGGATCACTTTTGAAACGGGATCGCCTACATTAAAAGCTAAACAATCCTAATTTAAAATTCAGTTTCGTTTTGAAATCTACGCTAGAACGCCCACATCAAAGCCCGCTCGCCTCCTCAACTCCGGTTGCTCATAAGCCGCAATCATCCCCGATTGAGCAAGGTGCCCTTGTCCTTCCTTCATATTACCATTCCGACTTGGAAAAGAAAGAGGGGTACAGTAAGGATGATATAAAGTATGCCCTACATTTAGCACGTAATGCATAACATAAATTTTTTTAAATTTTTAAAAATAGTTCGTACAATTATCTACAATTTCTGTGATCAGATTTTACATCTTTGCATTTGTAGCTACAATTTAGATTTTTACTAAAATTAATTCTTTGATTATTATTTTAATTCAATCCAAGGAAAAAAATTGTGTAATAAAAACCTTGCTTGTTAACTCCTACCTAACTTACACACTAACTTACAATCTACCTTAAAATAAAATGAAAAAAAAAAATAATGAAAATAATTTGAGAATAGTAGTTACCATAGAGCTAGTGGAGACAACAAGCCACCGGTTTTGTATAAAGTGCTTTGAAGCCAAAAACACGATGAGAATTGAGACAAAACATGGTCGTTATATCAAATTGTTGTTGTCTTAGCGCGTGAGTGAGTGAGACAAAACAGGTACGTTATGTTGTTTTGCGTGCAAGTGAATGCGACGAGGTCCGCCTTCAACTCAACCGCTGCTTGTCCTCTCCAGTATATATCTCTATGGTAGCTACTTACAGAAGGAAAATTATAAAGATAACATACGTGTTATAAGAAAGCTGAAATGTGCGGGTTCTCTACCAAGTGGGACCGTAACAAAAATGAGAAGAGTCTGGATTCGGACAGTTCCTGTATCGTATAAACACCAGCATCAGCGTGTAGTATTCTTGTAGAGAAGTAGAAGGGTTTATTCGTAGCTATTTTAAAGCATTTATTTTGACAGATCTGTAGTTTCTCTTTGTGAACGCTAGCGCATTGACTCCAGATAGGATCACCGTAGGAAATGATAGGTTGAATTACGAGTTTAAAAATTAAAACTTTATTTTCCACAGAAAGGAAGGATTTCCTGTTTATAAGAGGGTAAAGCGCATGAATGCATCCTGAGACCTTGAAGCATATGTTTTCGATGTGGCTAGCAAATGTTCTCTTATTGTCAAACGTAAGACCAAGATAAATTATATTAGAAGACCATGGGATGACTTGCCCGATAGAATTTATTTCGCGGTCTGGCAGAAGAATTCGCTTCCTTTTTCTCATGAAGTATATAGCTTTAGTTTTGGTTGTATTTATTTTAATTTTCCAACTGTGAAAGAATTGGTATAACCGTTCCAAAAAGGATTCGAGCACTAAGATTATTGTGTTTGGGTTGTCGCCTCTTGTGTAGAGACAGGTATCATCCGCAAACACGGCTAGTTCGCAGTTTGAATTTGTAGGCACATCTGCAGTAAAAACATTATATAGAGTAGGGCTTAAACTGGAGCATTGCGAGACGCCAACAGGAATATCGTGGAAACTGGACATGCTTGATTTGATTTTAACCGAATAACTTCGATTCGACAAGAAAGACTGAATTAGTTTCACAAGGTACATTGGGCAGGAAAAATTTATTAATTTATGAATAAGCCCTTCGTTCCAGACAGAATCGAAAGCTTTTTCGATGTCCAGGGTAATACATAAAATAATAATCAATGGCGCAACAGCCCAAATCGGGCCTAGGCCTTGCAGTAACGCTAGAGTTACTTTATTGCAAGACCAACGGAACACTAGGGTAATACATGTACATAACAATTTTTCTAGTTTTAAACAACTCAGTACGATCATTTGACTTCCGGTGCGTCATTCCTCCATCACCTCCTCAAGGCCTTCAAAACAACAACAAAAGTTGGCACTAATCTACCGTAGCGCGACACAGTGGCCAACATTCAAAACTCACCAATTTCACCACAATGAAATTTTGGATGTCAATTGACAGTAGCCGCTGTCAAAACAAAGTCATATCTTTCAAAGCGAATGCTGTTTATAATTTTGATTCAACCGGAATTTTTATCACATTAAAGTTATTTTTTCTTCAAGTTCATTCAATTCGTGTATTGTAATCGCTTTTCTAAATGACCTAACGAAAATGGAATTCAAATTCGAACTGATGTGTCGGACATGTTTGTCTCAAAATCACAATTTATTCTCGATTTTTGATAAAAATGTTCCGGAAATGAATTCAACAGCTTATGCAGTCGATTTTTTAAAGAATTTTTGCAAAATAGTGGTAAGTTGTTTGTGTTTAGTAGTAGCCGTTTGTAAGTAGTTCTCAGCGTGCTTTGACTGAGCCGGGCTTATGCAAATGCTTCGGCCGGTGAAACCAATTTCGACCTGTTGCAAAACCTGCTCTGGTTTTTCGTCCGTATCGGAATTTTATTGCATTTTGCTTGGATCAAATGTGGTTTTAACCTTTCTATTTATATATAGATTTAATCGTGCCTGTTCAAGTCAAGTATATCGCATAATTACATTCCGGTGTATTCTTACTATGCAGTTTGTTAAGAGCCGGTAAAAAAAACTCAAGTATCTTGCACTACGACCTGAATAGTCTATTAAAGCAGCTTCTGGCCCTAAGTGATTCGACAAAGTTTTACAAGCTCAGAGAATGAGCTAAGCAGATTCAGTACTGAATTAATTTCCAACAACATCTTGCTTGTGAAAAATCCTATTATAGTTCTTGCAGTAAAACCCTCTAGAGAAATAAATTCGAATTTCCTTAACGAGAGAAAGACAGAAATTTAATTGTAACTTTTAAGTCCTGGAAGTGGAGATGAATCCTATTTTGTTGATCGTTTCACCGGCCTGCTGTCTTCTAGACGAGCATAACTGTGTACTTAACACAGCGCTGGTCTTTCTAATTCGAACCCTTTTTAATGAAACCATGCCGTTTTACAAATGTGTACAGTGTACACCTATTACTCATTACTATGCAATAAAAATAATGTTATGCCGGTTTTCCACCAAACGGACAAAACAAAGTACCGGTTTCGAGTATTAGCACGAATAAACGTTTTCCGTGGTTCGACGAGGATTTAATAAATCTGAAAAACTTGAAAACTAAGACCTGGAAGAAATATTGCTTATCGGGGATCGATTCGGACTATACCAAATATTCAGACTTGCGTGAATTGTTTATCGCCCAGTCTAAAGTTGCGTATTCATCCTATGTGACCCATATGAGAGGTGCTTTTGGAAGTAAACCTAAACGGTTTTGGAATTTCGTCAATGCAAAAAGACGAATCGATGGCTATCGGGCCGCTTTATCACACGAGGATGTAACCAGTTCCGATCCAGCAGTCGTTAGCGAGCTTTTTGCTGATTTCTTTCGTACTGCTTTTGTCACACATGAAAACGACGTGAACTTTAATAATTTTGACAACCTGACAAAATTTCCGCCTACTACATTGGGAATGAAAGATCTCGTAATTGAGGGATCAACTGTCCTCAAGTTTATCTCCGACATTGCTGAGACCTTTCAATGTAGACGAGATGTTGTGCCATCATTTGTGATAAAAAGATGCTCTAGATCTCTTATCTCTCCTCTATGCTATTTATTTAATTCGTCCCTTCGTTGTGGGGACTTTTCCTTGTGTTTGGAAATACTCCACAATAAGTCCTCTGTATAAAAAGGGAAACAGAAGCAATAATTACCGGCCGATCGCTAAATTGTCTAGTATCCCGAAATTATTTGAGGCTGTTGTGTGTGACGTCATGTCATTCCATTGCAAGTTTTTATCAGCACGGCTTTATCAAGGGAAGATCTACTACTACCAATTTGATGAAATTTTCCAATTTCTCCATCCAGACGCTTGAGCACGGTAGTCAGGTTGATTGCATCTATACTGATTTCAGTAAAGCATTTGAAAAAATCAACCACGACATTCTTGTTCACAAGCTTTCTCTTTTCGGTTTTCCTACTTTATTTATAATGTGGATTAAATCTTATCTCTCTTCTCGCACCCAACAGGTACAGTTCCGTGGAGCTCTTTCCTCAAATATTTTAAATTCATCTGGCGTACCGCAAGGTAGCCTTGGTCCCATTTTGTTTATATTATATATTAATGACGTGAGTTCGGTTATTACTAACTCAAAAATTCTACTGACGATGCAAAAGTTTTTAGGAAAATCTGCGGTGCCGATGATGTCAGTCTACTGCAAAACGATTTGCAACAATTTTTTGACTGGTGCAAATTAAATTGCTTGCATTTAAACATTTGTAAATGCACATTTTTATCATTTTCCAGGAAGAAAAATCCAGTTCAATCTAAGTATGAATTAGACGGAAACGCGTTACTTGAAATTGGCAAGGTACGTGATCTTGGGGTCCACTTTAATAAGCTTTTTACTTTCGATGATCACGTCGATCATATCGTGAACAAAGCTAATTCCGTCTGGGGTTTTGTGAGACGATGGTCGAAGGAATTCGATGACCCTCACATCACGAGGACACTGTACTGTGCTTTTGTTCGGTCTGGTCTTGAGTATGCGTGTCCAGTTTGGGCACCTTACTACAAGAATCATATCAATATTATTATTATTATTAAAAACTAATGTGTTCTGATCGAATTCAGAAAGAAATGTTTAAGGAATTAGGTGGGTTTGAAAATTTCTAAAAATGGATTTTTTGTTTTTTGTCTTATTAAATAATACAACATGTCTAGAATCTTCTCCCAAAATTTTAAATCGATCCGAGTAAAATTCTAAGAGATGGAGCCTTCGGAAGTTCCGCCCATCGGGCCACGTCAGCCTCATCTTAAAACTTTAATCGCGTTTTTCTCGAAACTCTATTTTTGAAGTCGGTGGACACGATTTCTCGAAAAGTTATGGATCGACCTTGTTCAAATTTTGCACACTTCTTCAAAATAACATTATCTAGTGCTTGAACGAAGGATTTTTTTAAATCTTCATTACAACTTATTTTACGAGGCAATACATGGTGAAAATTTTAACAATAAATGGCAGTTTTTGTTCAAAGCTCTGC
This sequence comes from Beris chalybata, assembly GCA_949128065.1. Classification (NCBI taxonomy): domain Eukaryota; kingdom Metazoa; phylum Arthropoda; class Insecta; order Diptera; family Stratiomyidae; genus Beris; species Beris chalybata. Next base: position 17,406,101 of record OX421894.1, read on the forward strand.
CAAAAATAAGGATTTAACATTTTTTTTTTCCTTCGTTCAAGCAAGAGCTCTATGCATGTACTAACTGAAAATTTTTGGTTTTTTAATTTTGTATGAACCAGTCATGAATAATAAATACATAAAAAAATAAAATATTAAAATTTCAGCAAGTTATGCGTCGTTGAAGTAGAAGGGGAAAAAAAAGCTGTGTCCCGGTCGTCATGATATCTACTCTCCTGGTTACCTGAAAAATAAAATTATGAATAATTTTTGATCAGTATAAATGCCAGTATGAACCAGAAAAAGTGAAAAAAAAATTTTTTTTTCGCAAAATGGTGGCTTATTAAAAAATTGAGGTCGATTTTCCCACCTATTTTTTTTTCTTTATAGAATTTTTTAAAAATATTGAAAATGAAATTTCTAGTTTTTATTGGTTCATACGATAAAGGAATATATAAAGAATATTCATGCCAAATTTCAAGTAAATTGGTCGATTAGAACTTGAGATATTATGTCAACCGCATTGAAAGAAATAGTTTCGAGAAAAACGCGTTTAAAGTTTTACGTTAAGTTTCAGGCAGTGTAACTGATAGATGCGTACATATAACTTACATTTTCTTAATCAGCCATCCCATCCCATACATCGGGCCTTCTTCTACTTCATATTGCTGATTTTCAGCGTTTCTTTCCGCAAGACGAGCAGTTCTTCCTTCTTTTGAAGCATTTGAAGAACTGAAAACTCAAACTAAACGCACGTGGAATGGAATGGGTGCTACGCATAGAGGTATATGTATAATGGAGATAACGTGCAGCGACTTTTTTGAAGCCGGAGGTTTTCTCGCAAAGGACCGGCGATATTCACTATGCTACTATCAGCATCTTACTCACATATATGTTAAACCCCGGTATTGAAAAGAAAAAAAGCCCAACCTTTAAATACTAGGCTAATATTTGCATTTCACTGCCACCGAGTATGAAACGCTCCATACAAAAACAGTCGCTTAAACTGCAAAATGCTTCACAGTGCTTTATACAGAAACGGCGCTTTGCGATCTCCATTAGTTATATACCTCTTTGGTGCTACGTCACTAAAATGACTATAACTTTAAAAATAATTCGAATTTTGAAAAATCCTTTTAGGGAGATATTCTTTAATGTCTAAACTAACGAAATATGTAAAAAAAAATTTCGATTCTTTCAAATTTCTAGACTAAAATACGGCTTTAAGTATAAAAGGAAAAAAAATTTCATCTTTACTTTGCAAAAACAAAATCTGTGCTGCCATCGTGGCTCCATACACCTGCGCAGAGAAAGACCAACCTTTTTCGGCACTCGGGGTAAAATTGTGCTGTTGGTTTGCTGCACATCCAAATTAAATTGGCAAGGGTTAGTCGGTTTTTTTTTAATTTTATTTCCTTTTCCTATGTTTTATTTTCTTTCCTATCGAAAAATCTGTTAGCACTACACAAACCGAGTACGCGAAACAATCAAAAGTTCGTTAATGTCGGCGAGTAGGACTCAAGATTAGAATCTCAATATTATCGAGGGCAATAATTTCCGACTTGTTCCCGATTTTTTGAAGTTTTTGTCGATAATGACCGCATCTTGAGCAGCAGCGCCATAACGCCTGCTACAAGGTTCTTTTGTCAATTTTGGAAATGAATTTTAGCTGTTAGTTGTTTAAAAAAAAATTATAAGTGGTGCTCCCCAAGCCGTCAACGTTTGGTATCACACTGTTCAAAGATGATTTTCTGCATCAACGAACGGATTAATCGGACGGAAATTGAAAGCATAGTAAACAGCCTTCAAGCATGGGGTTCATGGGGGATTGAAATTTAACAGTGTCACGTTTACGCGACAAAGAAATAAATCTTACAGTTTGATTTTTAATGATTTTTTTTTTTATATTTTTGCTATCAAAAACATGAACAAAACAAAAACTTAACTTGTCTGTTTGGTACAAACAAATTCTTTTTTATTTGCTGTTCTCTTTCGATTCTAGTACTGGCAATCGAAAACCCTGTCTTATTTTCTCTCCTTTTTATCATATTGTTCACAGATGCCACCCAGTTGGAGGCAATCTTTTATTTATTAAAGAAATACTGCGGCAAAGTGCAAGTTCTGCTGAGCGCCGCACAGAACGACTCAACAAAATGTAGAAAAAAAAAATAAAAAGTTCTCAACCGAACAGACTAGTATTTGAGTTTTTGTTTTGTTTTTGGAAACACGGAAAGCAAAAACAAAACTCGAACAAATCCAAAACTCTGTTGCAACGAAAAGGTCCATGTCTTCTCGCAGTTTTGTTTTTATTTTGAACTCATTTCAGCCGATCGAAGTTAGTTCAATCGATTTGCTAAAAAGTGTAAGGTAAAAAAATATATTAAATATTTGCTTCTTTCTTGTGGGTTGTTCGTTTTATGGTCTGAAGAAAAGTAAGTACAAGGAAAATTCACTTCGTATCGGACCAATGTTCAAGCCAACTAACAAAAAACATAAACTGAACAAAAACACAACTTCAGTATTCTAATGCCGGTTTTCCAACAGACAAGTAAAGTTTTTGTTTTGTTCATGTTTTTGAAAGCACGGAAACACAAAACACGAACTCGAACAAATCCAAAACACTGTTTCAACCAAACCGACAGTATTTTATCTCAGTTCAGTTTTATTTTTGTTCTGAGCCTGTTTCAACTGAGCGAACAAAGCGCACGGAAAACTTACTCTGTCTCAAACCAAAAAACGCAAACTGAACAAAACACAACTTCAGTGTTTCCACAAAGCGGACTCAGTTAGAAAACACACCGAAACCTTTTGAAGTTACCGCTTCTGATCGGGACACGAAGAACAGAACAGAAACAGTCGAAAAAAGCACGAGTTTGTAAAAAATAATGAAAACTCGAAGTCTTGTTTATTTCGACACGAGCTTTTGCTGAGTTTCTGTTTTGTCCGTTTGGTGGAAGACCGGCATAACTAAGCGAACTAAATTGCCAAATATACCGAAACCTTTTGAAGACACCGCTTCTAATCAGGACACGAAAAACTAAACTAACAGTCGCCAAGAACAATAGTTTGAAAAAAGTTTGGGAAAAGTTTTATTCGACATCAGTTGGTGTTGTGTTTTTTGTCTTGCAAGTTAAACTGGCATTGCATTCTTATAAAATATAGGCGTACAAAAGATTTCACTTGCGAAAAGTTGATTTTTTATTACAAAAAATTTTTTGTACTTTATTTATTGCGGCCGGTAGATATGAGCTTATGTATTTACAGCTGTCGTCTTCACAGATTCTGAATCCAATGAGAAGAAGAAATATGCAGAAAATGTAACGACACAATGAGTATTAAATGACGAATAGTATCTAAGAGTTTACATCCAACAGAAACAATACTAGTACATGAATCGTGAAAGCAATGTATTTTATATCCTAGTCAATTTAGTTTAGTTTTAGCCTAGTTTTAAGTAAGTTTAAGGCACCAATAAGGTTTTTGTTGTTCCAATTTTCCTTATAAAAATTAAATACCAAACAAAAAGATTTATTAATTTATGAACATAAGAAAAACATTGGATTACTATGGCTGAAAAGATATGCGATCTGAGCACCAACTCAACAGAAACATTGTACAACTTCTTTTATAAATATTTATTTGGAACGAAATAAACATCTATCTATCTATCAATGTATTATTCTCGTCCTCATTATTATATTGAGATATCCAATAATTTTTGAATCAAACTTTCACGTATGTAGAAGACTTGTGTAGTTCGTGAACGAACTAGTTCGGAAGAGCGTTCCTATAAGTGAAATTGACGAACTAGTTCGAGGTGAATTCCGATCCTAGTTCATTTGTAGGAAGTAGTTCGTCATCGCATTTGCGTACACCATGTATCATTCCACTCTCGCGAACTGCGAACTACACGAACGAACGCCAAGGCTCGGGAACTAGTTCGTTCGCGATCACTAAGGTGAACTAGAATGCGCAAGCCTAGTATGATGGCAAGTCCTACTTGATAATTTTTATGTCTTAAATAGTTGAACCATTTTCTCCTTTTATTTTTAAAGTCTATTCTATCTATCTATTGTTATGCGCTTGAATTTTGCTGTTATTTTTTTATCATGATCTAATGAAATTAAAATTATTTTTCAGACTAATGCCGAGGTTGACTTACCGGACAAAGTTTGTGCTGTTTGCGCCGAAGAAATAAAACGCGCCTACGCCTTTAAAATAAAATGCGAACGAGCTGCAGATACACTAAAAAAATACCTAGAACAACGTGAAACACTGCGATTAGTGTCACCACATTTAGGTGTACAGTTAGTAGAACAACATATAATGTCACGACTACCGGCAATGAATTTAACTGGCCTAGACAAACCTATGCAGGTAATAGAGCAACAGTCAACGGTGCAACTACCGCAAGTAGTACAACTACCGCCATCGGTACAACTACCACCATCGGTACAACTACCGCCATCCAATTTATTCGGTGCGGACAGGAGTATACAATTACGTCCAGTACAGCAGTCGCCAGTTAATGTATCTACTGTTAATAACTCTATTCAATTATTAGAGCCACAACTCGCTGCACAGAAACCTACTACTAATGCTTCTAACAACATTATAAAGTTAATAGAACGCCCAGTTGTTCGACCACCACCAGCTGTTACTTTACCTGCTGTCGACAATAGTATTCAGGTACTATATACGACCACGACAGCGGCTCGGTCGGCCGAATCAGTGACTTCAACTCACCAAGAATGTCCGGTTCCAATAAAGAAATCAAAGAAAAAAATCACCGAAAAAAGACCGGTAACAATGAACGGAAATTCTACAGCATCGGATGTTATTTGTATCGATGACGAAGAAGACGTTAGAAAAGTTCCAATTTTCAGCAGTACGAGTCCTGTTCGACCATCAGGTCGAACGAGAGAATCATCTCCTATAATTCTTGATCAGCGATCACTGCATGTTAATAAAGCGCCTGTTTGTGCTGAAGTTCCGCCGGTTTGTGATGAAGTTGCGCCTGTTTGTGATGATGTTGCGCCTGTTTGTGAAGATGTTGCGCCTACAAATTCCGAATGCGATTCCCCAATTACAGTTATTATGATTCAGGAGGAGGAGGAGTATTTATCAGATCAAAATCCACTGCATGAAAATCACAATGCAACTGTATCATCAAGTGAAAAGGCGATTGAAACAGCTCAACGAGAAGACAATACCAAGTCGAACACGAATAAAATCGTTTTGTCTTCAACTGAGAATAGTAAAAAGGTCGAGGATTCGTATATTTGTCATATATGTTCCGAAGCTATTCGAGGCGACGATAATTTCGTTTTTCATATAACAAAGCATAAATTCGGCAACGAAGACTTATCTCAAACGCCCCTAACTACATCGAACACTCCATCTACCGACGTGCAACAGCAATCTCATCAATCGTCTTGCTCGAATAAATTACCGAAAGAAATACTCTCGAGAGAATTGCGAGTATGCATCGAGGATTCTTTCGTATGTCATATATGTTCGAAAGAAATTAAAGGTAACGATAATTTCATTGAGCACGTACAAACGCATAGATCGCCGAAAGAAACTGAAACCGAAACTGAAACTAATATTACGGTATTAAAATGTGCCGATGGATTTAAGTGTGGTGAATGCGGAACTATATGTGAAACGAAAAACATGATTTTTCTACATGTTCGCAGGAAGCATCTGACCAACAACGTTTGTAATTTGTGCCAGAAAGGTAAGAGTATTTTAAAAATTGCTGTGAAAACTCGTGTTCGCGGTCTTTGTCATCTGTTTGACTATGACCTTTTTTTTTAAAAAAAAATTCGGGTATATATGGCCTTGTGTATAGCAGGGATATGTTTTGAAAAGTTAGTGAGGTTTAGGTATACTTGTTCCACCGTTTAAAGTCACAGAACCTTATTTCAATGTAAACTGTACCTTACACTTTAAACGCGTTTTTCTCGGAAATCCTTTTATTAACGAGGATTGGATCCGTTGATGAAACTAGCGTCCGATCTGCAACCTAAACACTCTGTCAGTACAGAAGTGATAGTAAACCCCCTCATATACTATTGGGCGCATGAAGATATGCGATCGGTGATATATGTTGAAGGTTGTACATGCCTTGGGGCATATATGACTAAAAATTTGTAGTGGGTGCGTTAGAACCCCTTAAATTGCTTATGAAGGAAGTATTATTCATTAGATAGGACTCAAGGTAGTAGGAGTGTCAAAGGTAGAGTATGGACCACCAGTTAAGTGGATTAGAAAGTGGAGTATATTGAAGGTGGTGTGGGTAGTAAGTGAGAGCGTTTTTTCAAAATCATCGGTATCAGAATTATCTCCGCGACTACTGGACCGATCGGGACCTAGTTTTGCACAGTTTTGTGTCAGACGATTCTCTAATGTTTACCGTTTTTTCGATATCTTGCATATTTTTTTTTTTCTAATTCTAATTACTGAACAGTTTTGATGCGAAAATGGCATTTTTAATTCCAGTAACTGATGGTTAGTAAGGGCTGTTCTTTCACCTATGTTGTGGAGTATGCTCATCGATTCTCCGCTCCTCGAACTGCAGGTTCTGAATATTCACGTACAAGCTTACGCCGATGATGTGGCTGCACTAGCTGTCGGGCTATCGCTTAGGGAGGTTTGCAAAAAATGCAGAGAGTCTTATGGGTTACCGATGGCAGGTGCGAACGTCACGGTTTTTTTCTGCTGGTCCTAGCAAAACCGCTCTAGTTTTGTTAACTAGGAAAAGAACAACTGAAGATTTAGTGTTACTAATGCTGAAGGGTATAACATGCTCGAAGAACAGTCACGTGCAAACAATAGAGGATGCCTGGCCGTTTACAGCTACCGTGCAGATCGGCTCGCGCAACTACGAGGCGGTCTCGTATATGTGCTATAACTTCGTAAATATTTCGAATTTAACTCTGCAATTTTTACAGTATATTCTTATGCATTACTTTCGAATTATGTATGAAACAAAATGGATTTTTTCAAACCAAATTACCAGAGTACTACCTTAACGCGATCTTACCATGTTCTTGTTATGTTAGATTCAAAAGAAAATTTGCTTCTAGAGTTTTAATCGAACCAATTATAATAAATTTTTATCTTACTAGGATTTGCAACATATAACGAACTATACACTCATCGACGAAGTCACTACACCGACAACAAGTGCAAGCTGTGCAGCAGGGAATTTTCGTCGCGCTATCGGTTACATATTCATATGAAGCTATCGCATAGAGTATCGGATTCAACCGAAAAGTGGAATGTGTTTACACCTTTTAATTGCGGTTTATGTAGTATGTCCTTTCAAACAGACGATGCACTTAACATGCACATACGAACACACGATAATGAATAAGAATGTAAAAAAACAAAAAACAATATTAGTTTTGTTCTCATTGTTTGTTAAGCTTAAAAATAATTGTTTGTTAAGCTTAAGTTTCATTATTAATATTATGTAAGTTTATATTAAGAACATTTTATACATAAAATTTAGTTTAAAAAAATAAAATAGAGAAATGTTTCAATTCATTATCTAGCGCTGTTCGATTTTTTGAACAGTCAGGAATGATTATTTTCATTATTTTATTTACTTATACCATCTTAAAATTTAGTGGAAACATTTTGCGATAGTAATTCGGAAGGAGTGAAACGTGTCGCTAACGAAAATACAGGAAATGTTTTAAAATCCTTTAAAATATAAGCAGTAAGATAGTTTTTTCGGTCTTGTAAAAAAAGAAAAACGCTCTGATGATCCAAATCTATCCGATAAAGAAACTTAAACTGGCTTCTCTAGTAGGCTTGTGTAGATCGTGAATGAACTAGTTCAGAAAAGTGTTCCTAGAACTGAAATGAACGAACTAGTTTGCTAGGGATCGGAAATCGGAATTGATCGCTCACTATGGTAAACTAAAATGCATGCGCAAGCCTATTCTCTAGTGATGGTTTTTAACTGTAATGTCCTCAATGGCAGTAGCCAATATTATTTAATATGTCTGACAATTGTGTTACTGTGAATAAAAGTGTAATTGTGAATAGCTTTAACTGCCAAAAATGTTGAAATTCCACGTTATATTTGAATTGTCAGGATTAAAAATCCGTGTTTTTTTTAACGATTCGGTGAAATGAGTTCGTACGAGTTATTTTTTGCCGAAGAATGTGATAAGGATAATCGAGAAGCTCTACAATTGTTGAGGTAGAAGAGAATATGGTTGCGAGACTCCTCAAATCCTTTGAATATGGACATCAACTATGGGCGAAAATTTATTCCACTTTGCAGCTTAAACAATATTCAATGGAGAACAGTTTTTCACGTTGTTTCACATTATCGACGAAAGCTTTTGTTATGCTTCTTGGAAATTGGAAAGGCAAATTAAAACCACAAGTGCTGTCATTTGCGGTGTCGAATATAGTTAAACTTGCCGCAGTGTTGCGATTCTTTGCAGAAGGATGATATCAACGTGGCACTGTCAATGATTTCAACATAGCTATGTCTCAACCGAAAATTTTCGTTGTATCAAAAGAAGTATGTTACGCTATAGAGGCATATATTTGTCCAGCGCGGATTAGTTTCAAGTATACTGATGCTGAGAAACACCAAGCCAAGCAATACTTTTATGACAAATATCGATTTCCGGGTGTTATATGTTGCGTTGACGGAACCCACGTTGCTTTAATGAAGCCTAATGCATTCAGTTCCGTTGACAAACTTTTTAAATGGTTTTTAGGTCACCCTTGAATTCACTGATTCCTCTGACGAAGCCTTCATTTTTCCATTAATTGAACTAAGTGGTAACTAACTGCCGGGCATTTGTAATTTTTTTCCTTAAAAATGCAAGAGTTTATTTTTATATGCTGTACTGTAAAGAATAACAAAAAGAATAAAAAGTGAAAACTCATATTTTTCAAATATAGACAACCAGTATTAAGTTGATAATAGGACACTAAATTCCAAATTGCGTGGTCTAGGTTATTTGGGAAATTCCTAATTTAAATGGTTTGTTTTTTTTAAAAAAAAACTTTTGTACGAATGGTATCCAGTTTCTTGACTTCTCTGTTTTTTTAGGGTTTTAAGAAATTTTATTGGACTGTAGGGTATCCTTTTGGGAAAGAATTTGGGTTTCATTCCTCCATGCTTGTTAGGATTTTTAAGGTTGGGTACCTGCTCTTTAAGTGTTGATGATTTCATATGAAACTGCCGGTGATTTGTAATTTTTCAAAAATGATCAGTTAAAATATTTGTATAATTATTATTAAAATTCAAACATATTTGCAGTCACCCAATTCCATCGCGTATTAGAGGTCCTAGGGCATTCAGTTCTGTTGAATAATTTTCCCACTCGCTAATTCCTCTGACGACGTCTATATTTTTTCCATTAACACAATTAAGTGTTGGAACTGCCGGGCAGTTTTAATCTTCACCCTAAAAGTTTTTGTTATTATCTGTACAAAAAATAACAAACAGAATAAAATATTAAAACTTAATTTTTTTTCGATATAAACAGCCTGTCGCTTCAGTGTCGCAGAACTGTTATACAATCGACAGAATCCGTCGATAAAATCGAGACTCGTCGATTGATATCGACACTCATAATACCATTTCTGTCGATCAACGACGACACGACATTGCCACGACACTCATAATAGGGTAATCGTAAAAAATTCCAACTTCGGAACGGTAACTGTCGTGGCTGAGGGGCGCAAGCCATCATCTTGATCTTTCACGACCTTTGAGGAAATAGGTCTGTTTTTCTTGCATGCACTTTCTACACTTTTTTGCACTAACTATTCTTAAAAACATTTAACACCACACAAACTCATACTAAAACAGTAGGCTTGTCCTCCCCACCCTCCCCCCTTCACCATTTACACTTTTCTGCATTCGCTTGAGAGCTATAGTGTAAGAAGTGTAAGAAGGTGTAAAAAGTGAAAGCAAAAAGAACAGACCTACTATCTCCCAAATTGTCATACCCGTAAGTCGGCACGAATAATATTTTTGTTGTACAAATCTAGGTTATATAGTCTGATTTTCGAGCCAAATATCCCTCCTCCTACAGCCAGTTCGGACGCCAGCAAGCGTGTTGCTTCCGCTCGAACTTTAGCCACCAATTCGGACGCAGACGGAATTGGCACACTGATGCCTTACCTTTCTTCAAATATTTTGATTGTTTCAAAACAAAATATTCATTCCAAGCAAGCCCTCCGTTCAAAATAACTTCAGGGAAAAAATACATAAAAGACTAAAATTTTTAAATACATAATTTTTTTTGCTACGTAAACTCCTTCTCCTTGACGACAATAAATAATGAATATACTACGTTACCACATACATCGCAATTTACTCGAATACTGTATTCTGATCTACAGACAAACAATTTCAGTTTTATTTACAAAGATTGCAATAGAAATTCGGTTATTTTTTCAAATAAATATCATATTTTAGTATTCTTATAAAATTAAGAACAAAATAATAAATACATTTACCACAGTTATTACAATTCAACTGTTCCAACATCTGCTACTACATTTGGCTCGCGTGCCTTTTAAAATGCGCATTTCTATTGCTCGACTGTTTAAATGTTACGAAACATATAGGACATTCGAACGGTCGCTCACCAGTATGTATCCGCATATGAACCCGCATATCGCCTCGTTGACAAAAACCCCGATTGCAAACAGTACAGTGGTATGGTCGTTCGCCCGTATGCATCATAATATGTCGATTTAGTGCGTACGAATCGAAATACTTTTTCGAACAGATATAGCAAACATATCGTGTTTCGCCCGTATGCTTACTTCGATGTTTCTTCATCGAACTGGACGTTGTAAAGCTGGCATAACAAATATCACATACGAACGGATGTTCGCCAGTATGAGAACGTACATGAGTTTGAAGTTCGTTTTTCGTCACAAAACCTTTACGACAATAGACACATTTGTATGGTTTTATGTTGGCGTGACGTAACATATGGCGGCGTAGATCGCCTCGAGTTTTAAATTCTTTTCCGCAAATTAGACATGGAAATCGTGTACCTGACGAATCGGCAAATGCGTGAATATGAAGATGTTTTTCGTAGTCCATGCCGTCTCCGACGCCTGAAAGAAAAGAGTGAAGTTAATAAGTAAATTGAAAAAAACGACCAACTGTTATCACAAAAAAATTTTTATTGTTCTAATGTTGTTAATACCGTTTTTAATGTTTCATTTTTCTTACATTCAGACATAGGAAAACCTCACCCAAACGAGAATCATTGGGAAATTGGTTTCCATAATTTTGGACAGAACTTTATGACTTCAAATGTAGGCACCTATGAAAATATATGCAACATTCTTATGGTGCATTTACACTCAACGTTTGCGACGAGCCTCTATCCCCACCAAAAAATCAATCAATGAAATAGCTCGTGCAGTCGCAAGAGTCTAACATTCAGAACCGGTTTGCAATGGCCTGGGGGGTAGAGGCGAGCCTCAAGGGTGAATGTAACTGCACCATTAAACTCACTTGGGGTTGAATATCCAAAAATCCTGAAAGGAGTTAATAGATAAATATGTTGACAGCACGAGAAAGTAAAAACCAATTCAATTTCTTATCACTTCAAAAATAAATTACGGAATTCGTGAAAAAGTATTCAACCTTTGTTTACCCTCTTACGGGCTTACCGTGAAAGTGAAGAGATATTCGATATCTTATCAGGCCTGGGATTATGGTAAAATTCGTGAAAAAGTATACAACACACGCTTAAGGGTAGAATTTAAAAAAATCCTGAAAAAACTTTTTTCGGTATTTATATCAAGAAGCCGTAGAATAAAAATGTATTCAATATTTGGGCCTAATACATATGACGAAAATCGTGAAAATATAAGCCTTCCATTTTCACTGATAATTTTTTCGACCCAAGGGTCCCCCCCTTGCGAATCTCAAAATCTAAGAAAATCCAATTTCTCAAGGGTCCCCCCTTGCGAATCTCAAATTCTGAGAAAATCCAATTTCTCAAGGGTCCCCCCTTGCGAATCTCAAAATCGTTTAAAAACTAGATAATATGATAAAAAAAACATAATTTAGTTGGTTTTTTTATTTCAGATCATTGGTGTGGAAAGTACAGTGGTCACCGCGGAAGGCTTTTTTTTTAACAGCGATCCGGGAAATATACATATTATATCTGCGACATTTGTGAATTTTTTCCAATAAAAAAATTATGAAACATAGTCAAAGATATACCCTTCTCTATGAAAAAAAAAACAGTTCGAAACCTGCAATCATTTTCCCAAAAAAATTCACAAAAATACGCCTTTTTTTCGGCCGCCAACTAAATGTAACCTCTTAAGTAGATATAATGCACGGGTTATGATGGGCTATTTTTCAGGACAATATTTCCTTAAGACCATCGGTAAGGTATCACTAGATATGTACATGTCGATTCTCGATCACATCTGAAAACCACGACACTCATTCTGTGTGATGTAGTGGCCAGATCACGAAGGCAGATTCTTGGTGGATTTAATTTCACCTACGAAGACCTATCGAGGACTCTCCTAATCAAAATCATCTCCTTTCTTAAGGGAATAGATATGACCTAAGGAATAGTTAAAAGCCAGGAGCAAAAAGACCTCTTAGGTCGCGTGGTTCGAGAAGCAGTAAGGCTTCTATGGACTCTACTAAACTAATAATAATAATAAAAATAAGTCTCTATAACAATGTTACCTTCACCACAAAAAGGACATTTCATTTCATCATCGTCATCTTCCGGCAATGTACTTTCGTCCTTGACTTCGATCGGTTCGTCATCGGTCAGTTCGTGAGTTTTTATGTGATTCAATAAATTATTATGTCCTGCAATGACTTTCATACAGATATGGCAAATCGATTCGATTTCCGAACACTCGGACGTTTCAGTATGCGTGATAAGTTCGTCGTTCGTTTCGAATTTTTGTCCACATTTTGGACATCGTGAATCGCCGTAAAAAGGTTCATGCTTGAGGTCAAGCAAGTCGACGTCGATAACACTATCGAGACTATCTTCGATTAATATCACATTGCTGATATTGTTGTCGCTTTCAATCGGTCCGTCGTCGAGTTTGATTCGTCCCTTTTTGGCCATGGTTACGACGTTCAGGTATTTTTTTTGAATCGAACTGTTTGCGTTTTCGTGTACTATTTAGCGGCACGATAAGTTGATTTTATTGCCTGACAATGGACTAGGCATGTCCTTTGAACAGGTTTAGAACATTTTGACTATCGGCTCGATTGTTCTTAAGTTTTTCTCAACATTGGTTTTAGGAATAGACTTTCGCCAGCAATTTGAAGGGCGTTTATATTCGGTTCACTTTAGGTCTTATAAGAAAATAATTAACTAGTAATAAAAACGAGAGTGGATATAGTTTTGACTTTTGACACATAAATATGTCAATTTTTGCACGAAAATCACGCTTTTTAGCGACCACAGCGGCAATTTGTCCTAATGCGTCGGACACAAGAACTAATTTGCTAAGCGGAAGAAGGCGAAAGATATTAGTGAACGTTAAATAACGAATTAACGGTTAATCAGACTAACTTGCAACGTGAATCTAGGAAAAAAAAAACAGCCAACCTTTGCGTCAATTAATTACGCCGGAAACACTAGGTCTTATGGACCTGGGTAAAACTCATCATATTTGCGGATAATACACAAAACTTGGAGACAAGCCAAAGAAAAATCGTATAGCCTACAGAAAGTAACCCGAGGAAACATTGGAATATTATTAGAAAAACCAGTTACAAAAGTGGCAATACCGACAATAATAGAATATATTAATTAAACACACTTATTAAAACATATTATATTGGAACAACTACAGAGAAAAATAAAAAAAAATATATACCAATCTGCACACCTCGCCTCCATCAATTGGGAAACCATGCAAACAATATGAATGCGTATGGCTCCTACGCGAATGAATCTAGAACATATGCTGTGGTTGTAGGCGTTCTCTGGACACCCACTTAGAAGTTATCCACCATGGCCTGCTTCCCCAACGTTCAGGTAGCTAATCTATCGGAAGTAGCTGCTATTTATCGTGCCTTATCGATCGCAAAAACAAATAATCATGCCACAAAGAAACGGGCGGATAATCTAGGAGTCCTTCAGGGCAATAGAAAACTCATCTAATAAATGCACTGTAGTCAAAACTCGGCATAACATGTTCTATACGACTGAAAACACTTTCCTTGCATAGTGTAGTGGTCTCTCGCCACTACTAAATCTGTATAACAATAAATCATCACGAGTCACACGAAAGATGAGATTTCAAGAACATTCTGATCTCAAATTTTATCTTTCGAAGAAAGCAAAACATTGAGTCAATGTCAATGTTATGCTAAAGAAATATTGCGACCACACAAAGTCAAGCATAGAGCCATCGCTATGGGAATTCCCTATGCTCGCCTTTCTGTGCATTATGAATCGCACATATAATAAATATCTCCGATTTAATTTCCATACATAAAAGGGACGGAGAAATTGTGTGCAGGCGATGACCGCTTAGCGCAGCAAATTATGCTGACTTCGCACACAAGACGCGTGCTGATTTATATGAGTATATGAGAAATACATTGACCATCCAAATATGTTTCTTTTTTATAAGTAGGTATATGTTTTGATATGTTTTTTTATGAATAAGTTAGAATAGGTACTTTTTTTATACATAAGTTAGAATAGGAAATTACTCAATAAGTACATTTTAAATACCTTTTTTTATATACATATAGGGTTTAAGTAAAAATTTGTATAAAAGGAATGCATTGGCCCATACTCGGAGCCATTCGATTGATAAAGTTACGCCAGGCAACGTGCCTCTACAGAACTAAAAAATTTTCATTGGCTCTTCTCAAAACAGGCATCGTGCCTCTTCTTTGACTGCGGATCAATTCCGTTTCTTTCTTTAGATAAAAGTTGAGTATCTGGCATTGTGCTTAAGCCAAACGAGGGGCCAGCCGCTTAAAACTTGGTAAGTCTTTCTCTTCGTCGTTTCCCTCCGGTTCGGTCCCCGAACATAACAATAGGTACCAGGCTACGTTGTTATTAGGTGCAATGAAGCTACGAATGCGGCAGCCAAAAAGACACATGCCCTTCCTTTGGTAGTTGAAATTCCAAACGGACATCTCACCAAGTGGAATCCGGTAATTTTTTTGTGGCGTGAAGCTCAAAAAATAGCTTTTT
This sequence comes from Beris chalybata, assembly GCA_949128065.1. Taxonomy (NCBI): domain Eukaryota; kingdom Metazoa; phylum Arthropoda; class Insecta; order Diptera; family Stratiomyidae; genus Beris; species Beris chalybata. The sequence continues at coordinate 17,421,298 of OX421894.1, forward strand.
CAAGTCAATATATTCACTCCAAGGCCTCCTTTCACAGCATTCATACAATCACAATATTTTACTTAAACGATTAGAAGGAACAGGCATTCGAACAAAGTTACAAAAAAAATATTTTCTTGACCGGTAGTATTTAACTAAAAACATAGATGAACTTAACGACCCAAGAACAATCAATCTAAGGATTCGACTAGGTTCAATTTTAGGTCCGAACCTCAAAATGGATTACTCAGAAAAGATACAGTCCTTGCCACAGTCAGGCAGTGATAAAAGCCTTGACTGCAGCACACACATTTAACTCAAAACTTGCGTGAGATGGCTAAGAAAAACTATGTATCCTTAGTACCGAAACCAGAGTCCTTTGACACTGACCAGTAGCATAACTTTTTCCCTAAATGACTAATACTGAAAATTGAGAAAAAATAAAACGCCAATACTTATCCCGAGCAAGCCCAGACTGAGACAAGCCAACCACTCAACTAAAAGAAGCAAACAGCTTCTACAGTTTGATAGAAACAAAGTACGGGTAATAACAAGAATACTCACGGGTCATTCGCGCTTGAAAGATCATCATAAAAGAATAGGAATCATAACTGATAATCTATGCAGGTTCTGCTAACAGCAGGCAGAAACCTCTGAACACATTTTGTGCTGCTGTGAGGCAGTCGCAACTCAGCGCCACAAGTGTTTCGGAGAACACCTTGTGGACCATAGTACCATTGCAAAAATAGAACTACACCAACTAGATAACTTCCTTAAATAAAGCTGAGTGAGGACCTCTAGGTTGAAACTGGAGGAAGATCAATAAGGCATAGACCAATGGTCGCGGTGATTGGAGAAATCCCTCTGCCTCCGATGAAATCTAATCTAATCTATCCCGAGTAAACATGCCTTAGAAAATGCAGAAAAAAACACGCAGTCCATGACGACACTAGGAAGAATCCAAAGATAAAAGAAGGATTTTATTTTCTAGATTCTGTGATGTCGCCCAAATACATTTTTACAGATCGTAAATGTCTATAATATTTGAATTCTTGTCCTCTGAATTCTAGCACAAGCTTAAAAAAAATAAAAATATAATATCTGCAGTGTACAACTATAACTTGTCCAAAAGACCATACATCTCTAATAGTACGCCTAATAAAAACTGCTTATTCATTTTTTAATACAAAGGGTTTTGAGCGTCAAAAAATCAACCAAAATTATGCAAAATCGATGTATTATTTAGTAAAGTTTGCATGTACAAAATTAAAACTGTTGAAACTGAGTAGACGTTGACGGTTGCGGTACTGCAGCAGCAGTTGCAACTTCGGCTGTAACAATCGGATCACCCGAAAACCATTGAATAAGAGCATGTTGTGGTAGTGTTCCGCATTTTCGTTGATCAGCCAACAAAGTTTCCGAATACTTAACATGATTAGCATACGATTCGTTTTCACGTTGTGCCTCCTTCGACATTCGATGTAAGTCTTTTAAAATGGCACTACCCCATAACTGGACATGTATATCGGGAATTTTCGATGCCAATTGCATTGCTGGCGTTACCATATTCATACTTTCTTTCGAATTTCCAATACTTAAGAATACATGACTCAATAGGACCAATGAGCACGACGTTAAGCGATTTAAATCTTCAGCGTTGGCCATTTTTAGTGTTTCGCGCAAGAAACGTCTGAAATTTGTAATTGGAAAGGATAAATAAAAAAAAATCTTTCGATCGATTAAAACCGTTCTTACTTGGCTTCGTGAAAGCTACTCTTGTGAAACGAATTCAATCCTTGAACATAGTAAAATCCACCCATTAGTGCCTGACTATTTAGACATTGTGCATTTTCAGCCGAAACTGTCTCAAGAATTTGTCGTAAGTCTGGCTCTCGCTTCGTTCGTAGGTAAATAATTGCTAAATTTAAATAGGCAAAGAGTTTAAGATCTCTTTCGGTCGTTTCGGTTATGCACGAGAGGAATTGTTGCTCGGCATAGTCGAAAAGGCTTGTCGACATTGCATAAAGTGCCAGCAAACAGTGCAATTGTGCCGAATGGCGTTTCAAAAGATTTTTATTGGGCATAGCTAGGCAAACGTCGCGTGCCGTTGCTATCTCTGTTATGGCTTGTTCACGATTCCCCATCACCAGCCGACACATTACAATATGCTCGAGAAGAATTATTTTAAAGACAGACAAAATTGGCTTGTTGTCTTGCGCTTTGAGTTTGTCAATCTGAGCAAGAGCTTTTTCGGTGTATTTCTGAGCCTTATCCATGTAGCCGGCCATCATCGAATGCGAAACAGTGACGAGATATACGAGAACGTAGAGTTGTTCTTTTGGTAGCCACATGAACATCTCTAGCGTATTTTGACCGAAAATAACTGCAATAATAAATTTATAAAAATTATTATTAAAAAGATTTTAGTTAAAATGTACCGTGATTCACTAAAAAAAAAGTTTATGAAAGTTCAATATTTATTTCCATACCTTCATCGCTCGGCCAATTCGGCGACATAATTGTCTGGATACTTTGCTGCAGTTGCTTCAAGCTCGGCTTCACCGTCTTAACTTGGCCCAATGCTAAATAATAGCAAACTTGCAAGACCAGGAAAAATACCTTCAAGTATTCCTTCTGATGAACATTTGCGATATTATTATCAATAATCGAACCGGCTTGATTTAGCAATGCCAGGACATCATTCGTTTTTCGTTCGATCATAAGAATCATTGCCCGACTTAATAGAAACAGAACTTTTAGATAAATGGCATTCGATTCTTCGGTAGAATCAACACCGACGGCAAGAAGTTCGGAAGCAAGACTGTATTCGCGATCAGTGGCATGTATTTGCGATAGCTGGAGCAATAACTTACAATGCCAGTAGACATTGTTTTGCGATAATTCGATGGCCTTCCGGAGAATTGCTTTGGCTAATGATCCTTGCTCTTGTTGTAGATAAAGTTGGGCTAGAAGGCTGGCTGTGTCAAATTTAACGTCGTCAAAGTTTACTAAGGACTCCGAAAGTCGCCAGGCATTTTCAAGATGATTTCGGGCGAGATCGATGTTTCTTGTGTACGCCATTAGGATCTGTGAAAATATTGTTTATTTTAGTGTTTTTCATACCAATTGCTGGTCACTTATTGAATTTAGTTGGGCGATCAGCGATTGAGTCCTGCTTAGAGGTAATAGAATTCTTTGGGACAATAAATGAGCTTCATTGCATTTTTCAGCTTCTACATACAACAGGGTGGAATATAAAAAAATATTTGCCTTGTGATTCGAAAGTTCACAAACATTTTGCAGACACTAGATGGAACTCGCCTGCCAGAGTCGCTGTAGCTGTGTGTGTTTCCGTCATACACAGTGCGACAAATAAGTTTCGCGACTGGCCATGGAAAACCTCATTAGGCCCCATGTTCACGTTAAATGCAATTTTGTTGATTTATGACTGTTTTCGTGCCAATTTTTCACGTTAATGGCAACAAAAAAATAAAATAAAATTACACCACTTTATTAGCTGCTATGTAAACTAGATCGTCCATAGAGCAAAAATTTAAAATTGTATTTGGAAAAATTGCTATTAGAACAACAACCCTTGAAAATTTTTTAAAATGCGTAAATTTGAGTTTTTGAAACACTTATTTCCTATTTCTTGAATAATTAACATGTCATTTTCATTAATATAAATGCTAGAAAATTTTTTAAAGAATGTCCTCTATAGATCAAATTATAAAATATTACATTTAACTTCATTATTTTAATAATAAAGTTATTAAAATAATAAAGTACCTATTGCTATCGATCTTTTAAAAAAAAAAATTGCTACCCTGAACAATTTTTTTTACTCGTTTTATGACTAGTATACACTAGTGGTGTGCAAAAAGTAATTATTCGTTATTAAGTATTCGTTACTTGAAACGAGTACCGAGTACCGAATACTACTTTACAAAAGTATTCGTTACTATTTTTATTTTTTTAGCTTCTCACATTGTGTTTGGTACTCAAATCCCAAAAATTCTGAGCGGATGACCTTTTCTTTGTTGCTCACACGAATTACTCAATAAAGTAACGAATACTAGTAACGAATACTAAATTGAAAGTATTCAGTAATTATTCGTTACTCCAAAATAATCGCTTTGCACACTACACCCAAAAAGCAAAAAAAAAAATTTCACTCCGTTTGTGCGCCGTCCGCCGTCCGCAAACTCGTTTGAGGAATTATAGTTGCCAAACCCTATGAGCTATTAAATTGATTTTTTTTCTGAATAGACATGGTAGACCCCTTGAAGCGATATTTTTTTGAGTGGTGAGGGTGTGAGGGGAAAGCATTTTAGACGAAAAATTTTGGTTTCTAGATCTCAGCAATCAGTTATGGTAGGAGGCTGAAACTTGGAATTTCTATAGAGCTTTGATAGTGGACCCATTTGCAAAAATAAATCCGGATATGGGTGAAGAGATGTGGGAGTGGAGGGGGGAAATAATGTGTCCGAAACGCAAAAATGCCGAGGTCGACACATTCTAAAATCCATATCTCTTAAACCGTTAATGGCAAGCAATTAAAACCTAACAAATATCTGTAGTTATACTAGGAGAGTAAAATGAAAAAAAAATTGTCGGTGGGGGTAGTGGCGTACGGGGTTGGGGGTTGAAATACTTAAGATTACGATATCTCACAAACCAAATGCACCAGAAAAATAAAATTCGGTTTGAAGAGACTTTCATCGTAGTTCAATGCAGATTAGGACAGCACTATTTAAGAAATCATAATTTTATTTTTTACAATCTAGTGTTGGTTATTATTTACTTTTTTTCTTTAATTTATTTTATTTGTTATTACTTATTATTCTATTTTCTATAAAATATTTATACTTATTGTGTTACCTCTTTATTTTTTTTTCATTTTTGTTAAGTTAGCAAGTGCAAATTCAAAAATGTTCATTTTTATAAGTAATCAGATCTTTGATGAATAAATTATTATTAAACCTAATATAAAGCTCGATAAATAAAGTTTGCTCAAAGTAGTAAAATCTTTGAAGGGTGAAGAGGAGCGTAGAAGTGGGGGGATAAGAATTTTTAAAAAATATCACGTTTCATGTCTCAATAACAGTGTAAGATAGATGCTTCAAATTTTTACCAGAAGTAGGCCTAATAGAACCCTAGTAGGGAAAAAAAAGTTTGGGGTGTGGGTGTAGATGGTGAGGGCGGGGAAGGGTGAGAAAGAAAATGTTCCGATGCTTATATCTTAAGAACCTATAATGATATAAATCGGAAACTTGGTATTTAGATAGAGCTATAGTAGTGGCATGTTGGAAAATATATAATTTTTTTTAGGGGTTATATGATACGGGGGTGGGGGGTGTTTTTTCTAACCTTAGAACGGCTTATGCTAGAAAGTTGAAACTCGGTACGTATATGTAAATCAACTAGAAAAGTAATTTTGATAAAAAAAAATCCGAATATCCTTTGGCGTTTCGAAGGGGAGGCAAAAAAAATGTTCAGTCAAAATAGAATGCATATATTTTCACGATTTTCTTCATATCTACATACTAGGTCTTCCAAAATATTGAATTCACTTTTATTCTACGGATTCTTCATACTATGAATACCTAGAAAGTGTTTTCAAGATTTTTTGAAATTTGACCCCTAAGAGGGTGTAAAGTGGTTGTATACTTTTTCATGAATTCCACCATGTTTCTCAGGTCTGATCAGATATCGAATATCTTTTCACTTCCACAGGCTTGTTTAATAATCACATATTTTTAAGTTTTGTCTTTTTCAACCTCTAGACCGCATCCCGGAATATGACCCAATTATATAATTCATATGTTACACCATATTCTAACCGCTTCCCGAACTTTTTGTTAGGTTTTCAGTCACATAGTAACATACACCGCATCCCCGAATTGAAAACGTTCCAAACTTCTGCCGGAAAAATAGTAAAGTTGCGCCCAGACTGTTGGCAGATTTTTTTCTATTGATCTTAAACTGAAAACTAAAATATTTTTGAAATGCTAACCGATGAGTGGGAAGGATATATGTACCTAAAAAATTATAAAAAAAAAATATAAAACAAAAACGATATGAGGCTTTTCAATCAAATTTTCATTTTTCGACTATTTTTTTGATAGTTTTTACCCCAAAATAGTGGTTTATTTACGCGATATCTTCAAAATTTTAGGCACATCCTTCCGATACATATGTATATAGACAGAAAGCTCCAAAAAAAATCAGCCAAGTCGATCCATAACTTTTTAAGCTACAATAGGAGCAGCTTTTGAAGATACAGTTTCGAGATAATCGCATTTAAAGTTTCAATACGAGAAAACTATTAGTTTTAGTGACTTACCGAATCAACGATTCCAGGCGCATATAAGAAACATTCAACTTTTAACTCACTCGAACCGTAACTTGTATTCCCCTAGCATATATCTGTGAATTCATTCCCGTGATTATATCCTTTTTTAGAACATTTTCGAGCTATATTAAATCGCGTTCCTTTAGGATAGTTTAGTATTTTAGTTTCAAAATTCAACCGCACAAGACATACTTTCAAGCCAAATTGACTCTATTTCATACACAACGTTCGTTACGCTTTATTCTTTCGAAATATGTGAAAAAAAAAATTGTAAAATTTTAAAACTGTAAAGGGATTGCTCCCCTTAATGATATATGAAGTTAAACTGAAGCAATTTTTCACGATTTTCATGGCAGGAATTACATTACAGAAGACCACATTTCATTGAAAAGTATGATAGATAGTATAATTAAATGGTGTATCTAGAAGATAAATCAATGAAAAAATTATTGATTTTTAATAGTTATGCATTTCAAATAATATGAAAGCCTGTCGTGGTCAGGTTCGATCCTGAAAAAGATTTACAAAAAACACTACTGTTTCGCGAACTTAACAACCGGTATTTTATTCATGTAAGTTATACATTCAAGTCGTTTTCACTAACTGACTTTTCGTCGCGGATGGCAATCACTCCCAGTCGATATCTGCTAGCATGCATATATTGTTCGATCACACGCGCCGTGACTATTGACCCGGGTTTGATCAAATTGATGACCATTGAATTAATTGCATAGTGCCGATGGTGCATTTCACCTTTGATCGGCAGTATGCAATCAACCTCGAACAGAAATCGTATCAGGTCAATCATAATATCGTGTGGGCACTATGCCGAGTTGATGACCTGCACATGTTGTCCGCAATAGAGGAATGATGGGCCAAATGGGGCCTCGACAAGCCTATAACACTATTTTTTTCTGTAAAATCAAAATTAGTTCGCTGATAGACAGCGAACGATGCAGGCGTATTGTCCACGCCAAATTACAGGAACGAAAAAAGAATTTCAATCGATTAAATTGTTTGCTCAGTTGGAATAAACTCCCTGTGGACTATTCCTTTGCTATAAAAGAATGTAATGAGCATTGTTTTGATTTTTGATGGAATTTTCAAGTTATTTTGGGAGAACTATAATAATTTTGCTATCTATCGACCGATTTTAATAAAACTGGTGTTACCGGAAAAAGAAGTATTACAGTTTTCAAACACCGATCTGTATACATCCACTTACTCAGATATGGTTCGAGTCTCGGCACTTATTTGTCGCACTGTCACAGTTTCGCATTTTCTCAGTTTTTTGCATATATTTTCGTGAAATGTATGGCGAGCTTGTAGAAAGCTCTCATTGATCATACAGTGTAACACAAGCTTAAAGCACTGCACACCTAGCTTTCGCGGCGAGTCGCCACTGGCACTGTGTATATTCAAGCACTCATATATCAAATTTCAAATTCCAATTAGATTAGTTACAAAGTTTTATAATAAATGAAAAGTTAAAATAAATCCGTTCAAAACTCAATGTAGGGTCACCAGTTAGTGGTGAGCAGCACGAGTGCACGAAAGGTGCTAGTGTCACGCGGATGAGCGTTGCGCGGCCTGTGGCACTAGCCTGTCGTGAGTAACAAGACCACCTAAGTCCGGGAGCGAGCGCTTGGTCAGTTCTGACAAGAGCTGTTGAGTTGTTTTCCAACTTTGAGTCGTTGGTGGACGATTTCAGTTCTGATAAGAACTGCAAGGCCATCTTAGAAGCTAGAAGATGCGGTCTTTGAATCGAGTCGATTGGAGGCGACGACTTCAGGAGGCCAGGGCCCAATTTGGGTTGTCATACCATTGATGATGATAAAAAATCATGGCTGAGCCCATCATCAAAGACAAAGATCAACGTTGCCGTCGGTATTCAATTTTGAGTTGACAGAATCCCAGAATCGCATGGATTTGCCCCTAATCGTTTATTTACTATTATTGACTTACGAGTACACGCCGCTCTTAATCGGCTAACGAACAGGTCGTACAAAAAACTTACAATCCATGTGATAAGGAAAATTGAGCAGTATACTCCATTATCTAGTAGAATTGGGTTTTTAAGTCTAGGAATATTACAACGGACCTGAATTTGGAAAACCACGTAAGAGTGTGGAAGACTCACTCAAAATGATTCGATCATATCTTGAGGAAGACCGAGCTGAACGTCCCTAAATTAGGTTCTACATTGGAATCTCCACGGAGAGCATGAGTGGATTATCCAAAAAATGCATGGAGACAAAAAATCGAGGACTGCTTAATTAGAGGAACTCTACTGCCTTCATCAGGGCTCAGCGTTCACACAGAAACCAAAGGAGTCAACATTTCTGGCGGGCCGCCTTCTTACCTGCCCCATTTGTAGATGAGTCCGAGCCTCAACTTTTGACGGCGGCTGAAACGTGAACAGCGCCTGCAAACACTGTATGCACTTTTTTATATTCGGTGGATTCGCTGTTCGAAAATATTCCGCTAATCCCAGAAGCGATACGTAGCACGCATCCTGGCGCGACATTTTCAACGATATTCGGCGTTTTGTTTATGCTATTTTCAGTAAATGAAGAAAAAAATTCGCTTGGAGAAATTCAGACTACCGCGCTTTGAAAACGTCAACAACCGAACAATTTTTTTTTTTTTTGGTTGGTTGTTTACAACCGAAACGTCAAACTTTTTTTTTTGCTAGTTTTCTTACTGTTCGGAGCGACTTCAAGCGTTCGGAAACGAAAACTTTAATTCCATAGATATATGGAGTGTGTGCGTGTGCGTAGGTAAACTGTCAGAGATTTTGTGATTTTGTGTGCGTGCGCGCTGCGCGAGACATTTTTTTCCTGCCGTGCCTGACTCGATCCTCGGGTATTTTCCTTTTATTTCAGTTTTTAATGTATAAAACGCGCTAAATATCGGACAATTTAATCGAAAACGGCAAGATGGAAATGGATTTCGAGAAAATCTGTCGCACATGCTTGTCCGGCGATTGTCCGCTCGTTTCAATTTTCGAAAATAATATCACGGACTTGTCGGAAAGTGAGTCGTCGTCGGTGATCGATTTGTTAACAACTTTGACGGACATTAAGGTACGTGCCGATTTCCTTGCTTGCATTAACTTCTAATTTTAAGGATTTTTGGCGATGGGTTTTTTGTGTGTAGATTTAGAAGTAAGACGTTCGACAATTGTTTCGTTAGCGTGGGCGAAGTGAGCTCGGAAGTTGCAAGGCTCTTCGAGGTTGTTCCCGAGGACCGAAGGCAGCCATTGATTCGGGGGGTCGCCGCGGACATTTTGAGGTACCGCAGGAACCTGACCTGTAGAAATCCGAACATCTGCTTTGCGTCTTATGGCAACGATCTGAAAGGAAAGCGACTGGCTCTTTGAAGCTAGAGAAGAATGGGAAGGCATGCGAAGTGACCAAGGGCGCGGAGCAAGCTTTTCTAGAGGATTACGGTCTTCTGTTGTTTTTTTGTTCTATTGCTGAAAACAAAAGCAAATTGTGGGCGAACAGATTGATTCGATTACAGTCAAGACAAAGGAAATGTAAACAAATTGTCCTTAATCTTAGAATAATTATTTTTTGGGCTGATTTTGTTTTTTCGTCCTGTTTCCAATTCATTTATTCTGACAATAGACAATAAAGGCTACAGCTACATTCTAAATAACCAGTACAACGTGGAATGATAGATTTCTTCTATTCTTCTGATTCTTTCTCAAAAGCAAGTTTTCACTTCATATTTGATTGCACTTAGGCCCGCCCGTTCCTACAATCGTCAGTTCCGCTCTAACTGGCACCTTAACTGACCTATTCTCATACAGAACTTGCAGTTAAAGTTCCGATCAGAATTTAACTGAGATCGTAGGAACGGGCCTTAGAGGTCAACAATGCTGAATGTGAATTTTGTTTACTTATTCTTCTCGATTGTTCGTTGTGGACTGTTTTTTATCTCGAAATTATTGGCTGAAACCAGCTATAGCAACGTACTTACTGACTTCTGCGTGGAACGTCAACCCTTAATCTTGTTCTCAAATCGGGACAAAATTTTTGACCTGTACAACAACAATTACTACATGTTGACTTATCCGTGTGTAAAATGAGAGACCGAGAAAATTGATTTTGGTCTCGATTGTCGCTGCTGTGTGTATACGAAGGTCAAGGAGTGATCATTTTCACTTCAAACCACTAAAAATAATCGAATGAGAGGTAAGGTTATAGGATTCGGTGGTACAGTTCGTCCTACGCCCTGGTGGGTGGTGGCTGAAGATCGAGTAGAAACGGCGCGTATGTAGACGATTTGGATAGCTGCTGTTGCTGTCGCCTATCAATTCTAGGTATGGTATGATAACAAGCAAAATTTAACACTGCGGCTTACCATAGGAAAGGAATTTCGAATAAATCATAAGAAACCGAGAAGCATTGATTTGCGCGACCTCGTGGCTTGTCAGGTCGCTTTTATGTTTATCACCCTATTTGGTCTCCCTGTCCCATCGGAGGTGGAGAGATTCCTCTAAGCATCTATTGTGCTATCATCCCTAAGATCACGATACTCCGCAAATAAGATCAGTCCCCACCCAAATTAGTGCCGGAAGCCTGGTTCTTCTAGCCAATATTAATTTTTAAAATTAAAAAAAAAAAAACTTCCAGACAACATATGGATAAAGTTTCCATAGGGAAGCCAGACCGAAAAAACTATATACAATATACTTACGTTCTTTTTTCATAAAGTACATACTGCAAGTCCTGTCAGTATCCATTAAAACTACCACCATCTAAAATATTTTAAAAACCTGAAACTAAGACAAATCATTACCAGCATTTACAAATCCTTCGCAAATGAGTTTGATTTAAGGACTTATTTCCTATTGTTTAGATGCACTAAACTGTAAACAACATTTTATTTTTCTTACGGAGCCCGGTCCGCTGAGAAAGTTTTGTTTCCGATTTTTTTTTTTATTAAACCATGTGCTAAATCGAATTATATATCACCCACCAAATAAGGCGTGACCCAGCTATCGGTGTGTTTTTAAATTACCGTTTTTTTGCACCTGGCAACACTAATGTCATTCTAACTTTGAATGAAATTCAGTATCATATCTCCGCTGAACGAAATGAGTCGATTTATGCTTGAACAACGCTGGGAAATATTGAAAATTTATTTCCAAAACGAAGACAATTGGAACGAAATTGCAAGAAAATGTTGTACGAAATTCGGTCGAGAAAGTGCACCTTCGGTCAATTGACCGCCAAGGAACTGCGATTTGATACCTTTGGATTTTTATTTGTTTGAAGCCGTGAAGGACAAGTGTTATGCGGACAATCCAGAAACAATTAACCATTTGAAGGCCAATATTGAAGCAGCCATTGCCAATAGAGCCGCAAACTATCCAAAATGTGCTTCGAAATTGGACCGACAGAATGGCCTACTGTAAGGCCAGCCGCGGCAGCCATTTGAATGAAATAATTTTCCATAATTAGCCGGAAGGATTGTACTTTCAAATAAAAAAAAATTGAAAAAATATTAAACGGTTTTTTTTTTATTTAATTTTTAAATCGGCCCTTTCAGGTGGGTAACGCTTTACATTTATTTTATGAGTGAAACAATCGTTCAAACGTTAGCGTTCAGAGCAATCTTGTCTATAATTTTTTACCTTTACTGAAACGTTGTTAATTTTATTATGTAGTTAGAAAGGAATAAATAGTTTTCTTTTAGCTGAATTTAAGATGACTTAAACTTTTTTTTTCCTGCTTGTCAATACTCTGAACTATTCATATTGTTGTGAACGGATTTTTCATTTTTCTCCATCCCCCATCCTACATTCTCTATCCATATCCACCTCCATACTTCATCCACTATCCTCTATCCACCATCCATAGTCCAACTTTACCATTCAGCAATAGGAACGCGAATTTAATACACCGAAAATGAACAAACTGGCGCTAAATCATATAAAAAACACTCAAATGTTGAAATAACTCGCGAACCACCAATTTCGGGTATATATATAATTATGTTCCCGGCCTGGCCTGTCCGGTGATCTCGAGAATGTCCATGCAATATTTGGGAGGGAACGGCTCACAGGGGGAGATTTTAATCGCGCCCGACCAAAAAACTATCTTATTTTTATATATTAGATTATTTAGTCGGTCTGTCCAGTCCTGTCATCTTATTTATATTATTATTATTTTTAAAAGTCAATTATTCTAATTTAATTTATTCAGTTAATTCATTTTTTTTCTTCAAAAAAATACCCTTCATAAATCTTACATGTGGTTATGCCACAGCAAACAGTGTAAGGAACGTTGGTGGAATTTTTGAGCATTGTGCGTGTCTCAAAATATGCAAAGTTGTTGATAAATTCGCTCAAAATAAAAATGTTTTCTAACAATTTTTGGTCATTCGCATATTTAGCTCATGGATCAAGTGGATGCTGTGGAGGTATAGATTAATTATTTCTGAACGCTACTGTGTATTATAGGTATACCCCTGATTTCGGTTCAGAACCATTAAAAAAATTTGACTGTATGGAAAATAAAAATTAGAAAGTCCCAGTTTTTACTAATAAATCCTCTTTTTGGTTGAAGATGCAGAATTGTCCTTTTCCGTCGAGTAGCCATAATAACAAAACATGTTGTTTGTGGACTAACACATTTATTTCGTATACCCAACAACTGCAATATATCAGTTAACTACTTCATCTAAACCTCTAGATATACTACAAATATTCATTGATCCAGAAGTCAACAATACGACCACAGGTTTAATACTACAGCATGATTTTAAATTTCCATACAGCCTCTATTTGAGAGTCAGTATTGTAAACTTAGTATTGTCATGTGATTTTTTCTTATTCTTCTCTGTTTGTGTTATCAACTCTGAATCGGTCTAACATTGATTTATTCATCTCAAATAGTTGGATAGATTTTGTTGCTTATTTACATAAAGAGTTTTCTGTCTCATGACCTTGATAATTCCCATTCAAACTTCCTATTACAACCAAATTTATCTGTAAAAAAGAATCAATTTTTTCAAATGTTACGCTCATTAACCATTGTCAAAAAATACCCCCCTTTTCAACCCCAATAAATTGAAATAATTTGATTTCCTTAAAAAAAAATAAAAAAAAAATCTTGTCCGAAAATTCTTAAACATAATTGTGTATAGTAACGAAATAAACCAAGGTTCAAGGTATGTAGTTTTTTTTAAGAGTTCTTTTGTTTCCGAATTTTGTACCGATGGTTTACAATGTTACAGTGTAAGTGCTGTAAATACAACAAGGGGGCTGAACAGTTCACGACCGCATTAAACTATATTGGAGTTGTATTTAATTATTCTTGGTGTGCTGATATCACTAAATTACTTAAAATTAAATCATATCGTCTAGATTTGAATTCAAAAGAGAACAAAGAACAATATTTTTCTATCGATTGTGAATGACATTAACTAAAATAAATTTGCAGATATCAGACAATGATCGTTTGCAACATCAAATTTGTTCTTCATGTCTTGACGAAATAAAGAAAATCTGTTGGTTTAAAAAAAATGTCATCGTTCGCAAGATGTATGTACTAAACAGACATGAAAAGCAGATAATGCAAGAACATTTAGGCACCTTCAATAATGATAAAATATTAGAAATTACAAATATTCTGCGGTCTGATGAAATCCAAGTCAAAATTGAAATTGGTTAGAAAATGTACAAAGTCAATATTCGGATTTGATCGAAGACATTTGCGTTAAGGAAGAGGTCATTGATGATGATGAAACCGATCTGTATAAAACGGAGAAATTAAACGCAGATGATAACTTCATAAAATCAAAAATTCCACATAAAAGAGACATATTAGATAAATTACAAAGTGAAACGACTGAAACTTATAAATGTGTAGAATGTTTACAACTTTACGATAGTAAAAAAAAGCCTTATCTCTCATATAAAATCAAATCACACGAAAGATCTAACAAGAACAATCTGCAACAAAGGTAATTATTACCAACTGTAAAGTTTTTACAATTATAAAATGTTCGATTAAAAATTCCAGAGTAAAAATCGGTTCAGAGTCTTAATTGTTTCGTTCATACGCCACAAGAATATTCATGTAAACGCTGCAGTAAAACATTCAAACGAAGTAATTATCTAAAAAGACATTCTTTACTTTATTTGGATGATAAACCGGCCAAATGTAGATATGTGATAGGGGATTTATCGGAAAAAAGAGAACTTCGACGACATTGTTTCGACGACATTGTAGATCGTACCCTGAATTGCATGATATTAGGCTTGTGTAGTTCGTGAACGAACTAGTTCGGAAGATCGCTCCCAGAAGTGAAATTAAGGAACTAGTTCGCAGTGACTTCCGGTCCTAGTTCGTTTGTTTGAAAGTAGTTGGTTTTTGTAGGTGATTCGAACTTGAAAGGAACTAGTAGGGCTGGAGACGGACCTAACATTCAATCCGAACTTGAAAGGAAGTAGTTCCTTCCGGGCTGGGTACTTTTTTTTTTTTTTTTATGTCCTCACATTCAATCCCAACTTCAAACGAACTAGTTCCTTTTTTTTGGTGAACGATGAACTACAACAACGAACTAGTTCGCGAAGACTAAGGAACTAGTTCGTTCGCGGTCACTAAGGTGAACTACAATGCGCAAGCCTACATGATATGTTGTAACGTGCGATATATAGCAACGTGTGATAAAAGGTTTAAAAAGTGCAGTAAGATGAAGACACATAATTCATGTTTTTATAATAAAATCTAATAGACTGAATGATGACAATAATCGTTGTATTAAAAATGTGAAATCGGATTTCCTATTTAAAATAAATTTGGTTATTAATCATATTCTGTTTTGTTTTATTTTTCTGTTAATGGTATTCGAATCGAGGACTTTTTCATAGTTCAAATGAAGTGAATATTCAGGCCTATTCAGGATCAGAGTCACAAGTCACAAAGTAGGTGGAAAGTCACAATTAATTCAAAATTCATACATAATTGTGGCTCTCGACCTACTTTGTGACTTGTGACTCGGTCCTAAATAGGCCTGATAGTTTAAATCTGACCGGAAATTTTGTATCACATGGAGCGGAGGGTCGGACTAAAATATGTTACATTCACATATTATATCAGTTGCAGCCAAGAACTTAAAATCCACTAATTCACGAACGGATGAATGTAGAAAGTGGGAATTTGGTCTGAACTTTTTTAGGACGTAGGCTCGTTTCACCAGAGCACAAAGGCTCAGTGAAGTTGACGACATCCGTCCTGAAACTTTTAACGCAGAAGAATCAAAGCAGTAATGAATAGAATACCCAGTGTCGTCGAAATACCAACTAACTCGAATGAAATAATAATTGTTAACTACATTTTGTACGCTTAACAACTTATTTACGACCTTAAAGTTTACTCACTCAGCTTAATTGAGCGACTAAGGCTGGCCGCACACAAAAAAAAACAAAAACAGTCTTAGTCAAAAACATTTTTGACAACAACATGAATATGTCGCTGTTTCAATAGCAATTCAATGGTCAGGGCACACTGATTAGTCGCGTGCCTCCAAGGCATGAGACTAATCAATTTTTGATTAAAACTGTTGGCTGGCCGCACACTGAAAGATAAAATGAAAAAATTATTTTCATTTTCGATTCTCGTTCTTATTGTGAAAACATTTGCTGAATAACAATTTGCATTTGCCAGTGCTAACTTTTTTATGAAACGAAAACAGTTTGACAGTTTTTTTCGTTTTTTCATTGTACTATAATCGGAAACAGCGGTTTATCGCTGAAAAGTCTTTTCACACGAGTTTTCACGGAACTAGAATTGACCCCCAGAGCAGAAAGTGTAGACTTTTGCATTTTTTTTTGACGAGTGATGTCATAGGCCGCTGTTCTTTTTGTCGAGAGTTGATAATTCGAGTGTAGAAAAGGTACACTTTCTACACCAGTGATTTGAAATTTTTTTTAATGAATTTGCACCCGTCTATATGGAGGGCGGGGGTGGGTTTGACTAATATCGACTCATATTTTGAGTTTTAATACTTCAGACCCATCCCGGCCACATATAAAAATGTTGTTTGATAACTTTTTATGCATTCTATAAAAAGGTTTGATTATCGTCTAAATATTGTCTCGAAGTTTGATTAAGGAGGGAGGATGATAAAACGAAAATTAGTAGTACAATAGAACCTCTATATAGGGACCACCCAAGGAACTGTGCAAAAGTGGTCACTTTAAACGAGTGGTCAGATTATAAAAATAATTTAGTACAGTACAATGTATGTAATTTAAATCAACATTACCAATATAAAAGGTGCATCTTTTTACGCATTTATCCAGAACACAATCTCGATAGTAAGCTTCGTGCTTCATTTATTTCAGCCTCATTTTGCATTTTGCAACGTTTGTGTCTGAATTAGTATATGACGTAGTATTTTATGGTCACTTTATAGGATGGACTATACTCCACACGTTTGTGATACGTAAATTTTGGCTAAAAAGTGGTCAATGGTCACAATATGGAAATGGTCACAATACAAAACGAAAAGTGTATGGAAAATCGGTGATTCACTTCGGGACTGTAAAAAAAATTGCCACTTTAGGCAAGTGGTTAACATATGAAGGTGGTCACTTCTGCAATTTCTACTGTATATATATGTCTAATATATCCAAAAAATATCTGTGGTTGAAAAACATGGAATTTATTCTTGTGAAGTAATTCCCTCGTCCAAGGTGCATGAGGATATTATACGTTGATCAATGAGTTGATGATTGTACTTTTTGGTGAATTTACTACGCAAAATAAAACGACGGATAACGAAAAATGGCTTCTAATCTCTAATGATTTTAGGAAGCATTATGTTGTTGACCAGTTTATATAACAGTGTGTTTGAACTACACACTCCTTTTTTACTTTCTTATCACAGCTCAAATTTTTTAGAGCTACTGTGTGATCATCTTTGTGGCGTTAACTATGTGCAGTTTGGACAAAAAACAGTACATTAAGCTCCACAGTCCCATTAAAGATACATTCACCATAACAACTCACCCTCTCTACTCTGACTTTAGTGACGATTAACGGTTGGTTGTCACACTGTTTTCAGCTGTTGACTTTTTAACAGGAGCACGTTTATCAAAGACCTTGGCTTCTACTTAACATCTTTTCATTCTCATCATCAATTCATTGAAGTAATAATGCTGCTTTGCTTTGATAGTGGCACAAGTTAAATTCGCTAACTTTTCAGGAGAACCAATTAAACATTTACAAGGCACTCTTATTCAAATGTTGCAGTCAATTTTAATTCTATTTATTAATACCGGAACAACTAAAGATAAAAGTTCCCTAACTATTGAATAATTTGGTTTATTCACCCCATAGAGCTAGTGGAGACGACAAGCCAACGGTTTTGTATAAAGCGCTTTGAAGCCAAAAACACGGTGAAAAGTGAGACAAAACAGGTTTGATATATCAAATTGTTGTTGTTTTTGCGAGTGAGTGAGTGAGACAAAACAGGAGCCTTATGTCAATTTGTTGTTGTTTTGCGTGCAAGTGAATGCGACGACATCCGCCTTCATCTCAATCGCTGCTTGTCATCTCCAGTATATAATTCTCTGTACATACTATACAGTTACATTATTCGTGTGTGGAAAATCGAACTGAGAGATTTAACTACAGAAATGATCGCAAACTTTAATTGTAGATGATTTGTCACGACGAAAGAATTGCGATCACCCACAGTTTGATAGGATTTTCGAAGGGCAAACTTCGATTTGCATACGATGCAATCTTGACAACTATTGTGTGATCTGTGAGTAAACTTTCAGTTCGATCTACCGTCTATGGACGCATAGCTTGCCGGCCAAACTAAACGATTTATTCAATCAGTTAGAACTGAATAATCGGACTGACGTATATGGTGCCATTAAAGTCTATGCTCTAAGGTTCATGTTTCTAATACTATTTTTTTTCCTTTTATCTTAATTGCTGTGATTGAATAAAACTAGTAACAATTTAATGATTAAGTTCATTTGAGTTCTTAATGATCAAAGCTCTAAGAAATGATCTTAAATAACGATTGTTTTTGCGTCTTCGGTTAACTGATGATGGCTCCCTATCTTTTGACTGCGGCCTTTAATTCTTAGTACCTTGTGACTTTTTACTTGTAATTGTTTACATCGCATAATTAATTATCATTTGGGTTACGCAATTTCTTCGAAACAGTGGCCATTCGATGGTCACATTAAGCATAAAATGAAATTGTTAAGTTTGTGATTTTCTTTTTTTAAACTATTAAAACTTAAAATAATACATAAATTAATTCGTTTGCCATTTATTCAGTGAATTGGTGTTTTACTATCATAAAACAAAACGCATTACTCATTATTTCACTATGCTTATAATTATAACAGATTTAAGTGCTTTTTGATATCCGTACAATTCTTGATCATAATATACGTTATCGTGATTCGTCTTTTAAAGTATTTGTGTTAACAATCAATTAGAAACCATTAATAACATCATCAATATCAGCTGTGTCATTGATAATAAACGATATAAATTTGCAGATATCGGCCAATGACTGTTTACCTGACCAAATATGCCCTGCATGTATTGATGAAATTAAACGTGCGTATTCCTTCAAGTTAAAATGTGAAAATTCGGAAACCGTATTAAATAAATATCTACAAGGATACTGTAAAAGTCTTTGCGAAAAAGCGGACAGTAATTTAAATGCCGGGCAATTTACAGCCGGAAGCTCTCGAACAAGACAATCGCACAGGCAAATTTACAATGAATCAATTTCGATAAAAGAGGAATTAATTGAAGATGTTGTTTCTGTTTCGGACGATGATTCGGTTGAAAATAAAAGCGAAAATGATTATGCCATGTTAAATGACGATCTAATGGAACCGGAACAGATCGAAATATCAGATGATGATGACGATGACGACTATCAATACAATTCGAATGGAGCATTTGCAATGAACGACGATTCATTCCAGGATAATTCTGAAAATATTTCCGATTCACAGTCACCATTCGTAATACAAGATTACTATAGTTTACAAGCAATTGAATCTGATTATATAATCTGTCCGGGTTGCTCCGAAATGTTTAAAACAGCGTCCGAACTGAAAAGACATATAAAAGATAATCATACCAAAGGAGTAACGTGTAATTTATGCCAAAGAGGTAAATTTTTTGTCGAATTAATTTAATACATAAAATTTGTTTTTTTTTAATCGATTTCCGTTTCATTGCTTGTCGTTTTTTTTTATATTTTTAGATTTTTCAAGTATCAGCAATCTATTCGAACACTGTTCTATTCACATACCGATTTACTATCCATGTCCGATATGCGGTTATAAATTAAAGCAGGAAAAATATTTGAAAAAGCACTTGGAACGACATTCTCGCGAAAAAGAAGTTAAATGTGATCTTTGCGATGAAATGTTCTTAACTAGTTCGGAAATGCGTGTTCATAGCTTATTAGTTCATGTCGAAGAGAAAGATGCAACGTTTAAGTGTGACGTGTGCGGTATGAAATTAACCAATCAAGATTTACTCGATTCGCACAAAGAAAAACATAATTTGGTCGTTCGGAATCATATATGTGATATATGTTCGAAAGCGTTTCGAAGTAAAACGAAATTAACCGAACACTATCGATTGCATACGGGCGAAAAGCCGCACATTTGTCCGTACTGTAATAAGAAATTTCGATTACAATTCAGCCTACGAATGCATATGGCGATTCATACAAACGAACATTTCTTCAAATGTCGAATATGTTATATGACATTCCGACAGCGTAGCGAACTGCAGAAGCACATACAACTTCATAGAGATAATATGATTTAGTCATTTTTCGTTTTAAGATATTTTTTTTTTATTATTTTTTTGTATTTATTTTAATTACATAGTACAATAAAGTCTTTAATTTAAGCGATTTTAACATAACGTTGTTATATCTAATATACAAACTAAAATTTATTTTTTACTATTATCCGTTATATTGGAAAAAAAACAACACAATAGTTAAGCCCTTAAAATTTTAAAAATGTGTGTAGCTGAAAAGTTTAATCTCTTGATTCTTCGCTGTGCCAAGATGAAATCGAATGAAACTTTTCGTGCACATCTTTCCAACTCCTGTTCTCGACAAAAAAAAAAAAAAAAATAAAAAATTCTTTTCATCAATAATTTTTTGTTTTTATAATATATTGTTTATGTAGTCAACTTGAATATTGTATTTACTGCCTTATAGTTTTCCATTGTTTATGCCTAAATAGAAATATAATAACAAATTTTCTAATTTATAGGACTTACTATTGACTGATTACCAACTAAAATTAGAACAAATCGAATCACTTTATGTCAAATTAGCCGATTTAATTACACAAAAGAATCCAATTGCCAAGAATATTTTGTTAAAGAAAATCCTACTTTTGATATTTAAAAACTTGAGAATAAAGTATGAGTTGAAATTATGTGTGGAGAATTGATGGATTTTTGAATAGCCCATTTTTTAGTGTCCGATGAGAGAAGTAGCTTAACAACAAAGCACAACAAATTTCTCTAACTAACGCGTTCAACAAATGGTAGCTATTATCAGCACATAAAAAATTTTTATTGATGGACATTTGAAGTACCGACTGTTGTGTTGGTAGGAGTTTACATGGCTTTTTTTACGGCCGTCGTTATAACTTAGGGCGTCACCCTTTAATGCGGTTGCGCAGCTATAAAAACATAGGTTTGGAATAAAATAGTGTGCTTGGGGATTTAGGGCGGTGGAACCGGAGGCGGAACGTTGTTTTTGAACTGCTGAAGGTTATACTTATCAGGGAATATATCGGCTGGCAATGCGTTCCACATTACTGATGTTCGGGGGATAAAGCACTGCCTAAATTTCACTGTTCTCCACGAATGAGGCTGAACGGTAAACTCCTGGGCGCGTAAAGCTTGGCGAGTGTTTTTACGGGGGACGACTAAGAGTGGGGGAATAAGTTCTTTTAGTTCCTTACTACATTTACCATGAAAATAACGGTAGTAAATACTGAGTACTCCGACATTACGGCGATGCTCAAGGGAGTCTATAGAAGCTGAAACGGCTTCGTCTCTAATTACGCATGTTTTTGAACACGATTGAGCAAGGCTAAATGGGATTTAGGGGACCCAGCCCAGATATGCGAATTGACGTGGTCTGATATATCAGACCACATATATCTTTGTAGATTGTAGCTAAATCAGACTCTGAAAAGTATTTCTTACACTTCCGTAGAATTCCAAGGCGTTTAGAAGCATCAATTGCGACATCAAAGATGTGCTGGTGGTTGTTGATTTTTACACCTAGTAATTTGAAGTCGTCAGAAGAAGAAATTTGTAAGCCACCAAAGGATATACTTGAGACCAACGTCGGAACATCTTAAGGGATAAATGACAGGACTGTGTTTTAGAGGCATTGAACTCTACTCTATTTTTCTTAACCCAGTCCAAGATGAGATTGAGGTCTGAGTTCAATGAGCCGAATTACTCAGTGCGTTGTAAGGCCACCGAAGTCGGACGTGCCTCTGCAGCCGAGTCGTAATTAAAGACATTCGGGCCTATTACGAAACTCGAGTCGAGTGAGTAACTCACTCACATTTGAACTCAACTCGAGCAAAATTTGGTATGATGAAACTCGACAATTGGAAAGTCAATTCATTTTCAGTAGTCGAGTGAGTTTGACATTTCTTACAAGTAAATACTCACTCGATCGGCTCTCATAATACGCAGTTCTCTTTACTCACGCTTTTTTCTCGATTAAAAGTTGAGGGAAACTTGACAAGTAAACCGTCGTCGAGTTTCTTAGTCGCAGAATGTGTGTTTTTTGGTGGATTGAGAGTTGACGACAGAAGGTCGTTAATAAAGATGAGAAATTGGGTGGGAGATAGATCTGAGCCCTGGGGTACACCGAAATCAATTGGAAAGGATGATGAAGTTATTCCGTCTAATACAACTCGTATTGAACGTTTACAGAGAAAACTCTCAATCCATTTAAGAAAGGTTGAACTAAAGGCTTTAAGTTTTATTAAGAGACATTGGTGCCAAACTCTGTCAAACGCTTCGGCAATGTCAAGGGCAAGCACTTGAACTTCACCAAATTTGTGAATGCACGTGTCCCAGCGTTCCGTAAGGTAAACTAAAAGATCACCTGGAGAACGACCGGAACGGAACCCATATTGGCAATCGATTGCTGTGAAACCAGCTCTGAAAGATTTTGTCCTTATGGACCAGCACTTCGCATAAGTTCATGTCTGTGACGCCATCATGAGGGATATCATACCAAACTATGACTGACACTGTGTGGTAACCTTTTTTGAGTCAGAAGTTTCTTTAAATAAAATGTAAGAATGGAAATTTTATCATCAGTGCAAAGGAATTTCTCGTCCCCACCATACGAGTATTTTGCTAAGAACTGTTTTGATTTTTCGATTTTACTTTTTTATTAGGAGCGACACTTGCAAGTGTCCAGTCCGGCTTCTAGTCCTAGGTCCTTTTTTTTATAATAATCTGACTGATTGAAAATCGCGTAATCGAATGAGATATGATGCTCTGCTTTCGGAGAGCAATTGTCTGAATTCTGACTTTGATAGCTCGCGGTGTACGTACCTTTCGTGAACACCCCCCAGTTTGCTGGTAGTCTTTGAACCGAAAAAAACCCAAATAATTTAGTGGTTCGATAAACAAATACCACTTTGATCAAAAAGTTCCCGGAATAACCAACTAAGTTGGTACATCTGTTGTTGACATTCTCTCTAAATCTTAGCGTCATAGCTTGACATTTGCAAAAGTTACGTAGCCAAGAGTAAATCTATCTCTGTGTGTGTTGGCGATGGTGGTTATTTACCAAGAAATCCATTTCTAAAATTGTAAAAAATCGCCACCACACACAGAGATAGATGTACTCTTGGCTACGTAACTTTTGCAAATGTCAAGCCATGACGCTAAGATTTAGAGGGAATGTCAACAACAGATGTACCACCTAAACAAAAAAAAGGACTCAAACCGGAACATGGTGGTTATTCCGGGAACTTTTTGATCGAGGTAGTATGTTGCTTTAATTCTGAGCGAAATGTTTCCTTTTTTTATTTTAAATTATGTGTTAAAGCCAGGGCGCGTTCAAATCTACTGAAAATTGATGCGTTCAAAATCGTAACGGATTTCTATCGAAATTTAGTTGAAACTGGTTGAGTGAGATTTTGAAGCCATATTTACATACACTAGATTGAGCATCATAAGAAGTATTCCAGGATTTGCTGTTTTTTTAGTAGGTGGTGGTTAATTTTAAATAGATGTCCTGTAAAAATTGATAACATTTTCAACTTTCCTTTAAAAATTAACGCTTTTCTTTAATTATTTTATAATATATACTAACATGTTGGATAAGCATAAGCACTAAGCAAACGGACAAAGTAAGGACGTTCAGTAACACAGTTTCTTTTCGGCTAAAAAACTATCGGAAACTTTAATTGAGCATTCAACTGAAAAGATGGTCGATCATTCTAACTTATTGTAGGTTGTATGTAGTTTTGTTCTAGTATCGATGCTTCTTATAAAGTATTAGATAAGCATTTTACACAAATATCAGCTGGTATTACTGATAATAAACCGATATAAATTTACAGATATCGGCCAATGACTGTTTGCCTGAACAAATATGCTCCTCGTGTGTCGACGAAATAAAGCGTGCTTATTTCTTCAAGTTAAAATGTGAAAATTCCGAAAATGTGTTAAACAAATATTTGGACGACAAATTCTCAATTGTTCGACATAAGCATCCAGTTACAATAGGACATCACAGTAGTTTACATTATTTGCCGCCGGATATTTCAATTACAATCGACACAAATGAAAATGGTCATGAAATGGAATTTCAAAGTGAAGGTAGCTCCTTCAATCGATCGTATCCGAACAACTATCGAAAAATGAATAAAAAGCATTCCGGCGGTAAATACATAAAAGATGAATATATCGATGATGTTGTATCTTTATCGGACGACGAATCAAATGATGAAAACGATCCGAATGAAAATAATTTTCCAGTGATGAACGAAGATGAACATGAACCATATCAAATAGAAATCTCCGATGATGATGATGATGACGACAAAAACGAATACCCGCAATATAATTCAAATGGTGCCTTTAAAATTTTAGACTTTAATACAATTAAGAATAACTCGGAAATCGTTAGCGATTCACAGTCATCATTCCTAATGCCGGAGAACAGTAACGATTATAGTTCACAATCCGATGATAATTTTCTATTTTCACGACAATGTCCGCAATGTTCGCAAATGTTTCATACAGCAAGCGAATTGAAAAAACACATAAAAGATCGACATACCAGAGGATTAAAGTGTAATATATGCAAAAGAGGTAAATTAACTATCGAATTATCTATGGATTATGTGATATCATTTTTATAATTTTTATTTCAGTATTGAAAACTCACGGCAGCTTAGCAGCGCATATTTCGACACACGTGCCGCAATTCTATCCGTGTCCAATATGCGGTTTCAAAGTGAAACAACGAAAATATCTCACCAAACACATGGAATTGCATAGCGGCAATAAGACCTATCAGTGCGAACTTTGTGATCAAACATTTTATACATCTGCCGATTTACGTGGCCATAACTTTTTATCGCATGCCGTGACTAAAGATTCGCCTTATAAATGTGATATATGTGGAATACGGCTTCCGAATCAACGAGGACTGAACGCGCATAAAGCGAAACATAATACGGTAGTTCGAAATCATATTTGTACCGTTTGTAATAAAGCGTTTCGTGATAAAACCGGACTAAATACACACTATCGAATTCATACCGGCGAAAAACCACATACGTGTAAATATTGTCGTAGAAGTTTCACGACACAATACAGTTTAAAGATGCACGTAGCCATCCATACGAACGAAGAATTTCACAAATGCGCTATTTGTCAAACGAAATTTCGCTATCGTAGCGCTATGCTGAAACATATGGAACTTCATAGAGACATGTAACATGATTTAGTCAGTTTTCCAACTCAGATCAACAGGATACTAATTGTACAATAGTTTTAACATTTGTATTTTAAATAATATTTTATACCTATGAATAAATATATTTCTCTAAAAAAACTAACAAGTCGCTAGATTTTTTACATTAAAAGGCAAGAGATCAATGATAATTTCAAATCAAAGAAGTTCTTCAAAAAATTTCATCTAAAAGTGTAACTTCGTTGGTGCGACTAGACGTTACGATTGACTGTTTCGATTTTTTTTTTGTCAACAAAAAGCTTCTTTATTTATATTGACTTTACTATGGTTTTTGCAGCCCTAAGGCCCGTTTCTACTCCTACAATCGTCAGTTACGTTCTAACTGGAACTTTAACTGACATACATCCTTGATCAATTCCCGGAATAACCACCGTGTGGCGCTTTTATTGTTCCGATTTGAGTTCTGTTTTTTTTTTGTTAAGTTGGTACATCTGTCGTTGACATTCCCTCTAAATCTTAGCGTCATAGCTTGACATTTGCAAAAGTTACGTAGTCAAGAGTACATCTATCTCTGTGTGTGTTGGCGATTTTTTTTACAATTTTAGAAATGGATTTAAATTTGCAACAACGTACTTGTGTTAAATTTTGCGTAAAAAACGGATTTAATGGTGCGCGAACGTTGGAAATGTTGGAAAAGTGTTTCGGCAACGATTCTTTAAAGAAAACAGTCGTTTACCAGTGGCAGTTTTTTTTACCAAAAAAACCACGTCGTTTTCAGTCAAAAAGGAAGGCAATGCTCACGGTTTTCATGGATTACCACGGTGTAGTGCATCATGAATTTTTGCCAGAAGGCCAGACAAAGAGTATTAATTGGGCGTCATGAGACAGCAATTTACCGAAAGAGACCAGAATTGTTGGCAGAAAACTCGTGGATTTTGCACCATGATAACGCACCGTCGCACAGTGTCATCATTATTCGTAATTTTTTGACAAAAAAAGCAACAAATACCATCCAACAGCCACCGAATTCACCTGATTTGGCTCCCTGTGACTTCTTTCTGTTCAATCGAGCTAAAAAAAACACTACGGGGAACGCGTTTCAGCAGCCGAGAGAAAACCGAATATAGAAAATATTTCGAGGATTGGATCAGGCGCTGGCATAAGTGTGTTGCAGTCGATGGGGATTACTTGGAAGGGGACAATATAGATTTAGATGAATAAACTTGTATTTTTAATTTTCTCAATAAATTCCGGGAACTTTTTGATCAAGGTGGTATTTTCAAACAAAACTTGCAGTTAAAGTTCCGGTTAGAATTTAACTGACGATCGTAGGAACGGGTCTAAATGTAATCCAACCAAGTAAATCAAATCACGAAGATATGTGAACAAATTTTTACAAATGAAAAATTGATCTCACTGAGCTGTTAAAAGTCGGTTGGATTTGACCCATGAAACACGTAGGGCCGTTATTACGACCTTCAGTTAAAATTTAACCAGAACTTTGACAGTAAGTTCTGTATGAACATCTGTCAGTTAAAGTTCCAGTTAGAACGTTACTGACGATCGCAGGAACCGGCCTTAGTCCCGTTACTACGATCGTCAGTTAAATTTTAACTGGAACTTTAACTGGAAGTTTTGTTTGAAAATATGTCAGTTAAAGTTCCAGTTAGAACGTAAGTGACGATCGTAGGAACGGACCTTAATTTAGCCAGTAGTTAAACTTGATAGTCTCGATGGTGCGTTGCGATAAATCTTTTTGTTTCCAACGACATCAAAATTTTTAATTCTGTTTTTCGGAACTGCTTTTCTAAGCTGCCAACTCAAGTGGAATCAAATCGGAATTGACGAAAGTATTTTTAAGTTTGTGTTGTAGTTCGTAGTTCTGTGTAGTGATATTCGAAAAGAACAGAAATTTAAACCTAAGCAGCATATAACGTAATCCTAATAATTTTTCAGATATTCTACAACGATCGGCTGCCGGATAAAATCTGTTCCTTATGCCTCGAGGAAATTAAACGTGCGCAATCGTTCAAACTAAAATCTCAAAATGCTGAAATGAAATTGCTAGATTACTTAAATAACATTGCAATTGACAAATCCATACCAGTGCATGATATTTGCGTTAAAGAAGAAATGTTGGAAGATTTTGCAATTCATAATTTGGATACTGAAAACAATTACTTAGATGAATGTTCTACATCCAATGATCAGCATAGTATCCAAGAAGAAGTATTTCAGGCATCAGACGACAATACGACAGGATCGGCATCGGTTCTGAGATATGATATACATGAGTACGGTAACAGTGTACAAGAATCGGCTAGACAAGAGCCGTCAACGACTAGCTCCAACCCTCATAATATGGTTGATCCGAACCTTGAAGGACTAGACGAACTCAAAAACTATAAGTGTCCGAAATGTTTGGAAATATTTGATAATCCTAAGATCCTACAAACCCATATTTTAGTCAGTCATACGGAAGAACTGCTGTGCAATGTGTGCGACAAAGGTAATTCCCCTGAACACAAACTTTCATTCGCATCTTTCACTAAAAAAATGTTCAATTTCAGTTTTAAAAAACCACTCTCAATTGCGGAAACATTGCATGCGTCACGTACCATTGCTCTATTCGTGCAATCAATGCGATAAAAAATTCAAACAGTTGGACTATCTCAATCTTCATGTTCGTCGACATTCCGAAATCGAAAAGAAGTACAAATGTACCTTTTGCGACAAACTATTTCTCAATTCGAACGAATTGAAAATTCATGTACCGACACATTCGGCCGATTGTCCTTTCGTCTGTGATATATGCGGTTTGAAATATAAACGAAAAGATGCACGCGATACGCATCGAACAATACATACCGGAGAGCGTAGCATACAATGTGAGATATGTTTGAAAATCTGTTTGTCCACCTATAAATTGAGTGTTCATCAAAGATCGCATAACGACGAAAAACCGTTTCAATGTAAATATTGCGATAAAAAGTTCAAACAGAGAAGTAGTCTAACGGCACACACACGAGTTCATACGAACGAAAGACCATTCGTTTGTTCGTACTGTTCGTCTACATTCCGAAAAATGAGCACGATGAATGAGCATTTGAGACGAGTACATAAGGACGAACCGTCCGTTCCAAAAAAATAATTAAATAATTAAAATAATAATTAAATTCGAATAAAAAGATTTCTGAAAAGTAGTAGTATTAATATTTTTATCATTTGTGTGAAATTATTTATATATAGGTATGTTCTTGAAGCTTTTTTTTGTAATCTAATGTTACTGGCATATTTAAATATGCACAATTCCATTAATATTATAAAAAAAAATTTAACGCTG
Organism: Beris chalybata; assembly: GCA_949128065.1. NCBI lineage: Eukaryota > Metazoa > Arthropoda > Insecta > Diptera > Stratiomyidae > Beris > Beris chalybata. The sequence goes on from OX421894.1 coordinate 17,449,986, forward strand.
TATGATACTCTAGATGAAATACTGAACTCCGATTTATATTTTAGTGCACAAACAATTATACACGACCTTTTACTTACAGGTGAAAACTATTGTATAGTGGCTACTCTATTTCTTGAGTTATAGTGAGTTACATCAATTAAGTTAGGACATTTTACAGAATTTTTGTATGGTAGCTACATGAAGGACTTATGTGATATTTTAGTTTATTAATAGTTTCAGCTGCGACTATTTTAAAATCAACGTATACAAAATTTCAAAGTCGTAACGTAAAGCGTTTTAAAGAAATCGTTCAATATTAGTGAACACGTGTCTTAAGGACTTTTGTATGACAGCTACCCGAAGGAGTCGACAGATGGCGCCAACTAATGAACTCAGTCTTGCTGTTGATATAAAACTAATGCCTGTAAAATTTTGAATCCTCGTACTGGAGCTATAGTGGATTCTATAACTTGCATACATTTTTGAATGACTTTTTTAGGCTGCTACACGAAAGACTCATTCGATTTGTATCATATTCGGAACTTTCGCTTCAAACATTCTAAGCTTTAAGTATGCAAAATTGCAAGTTCCGAACTTGAAGCATTCGAGCAATAATTGTGAAAACGTGTTTCAAGGATTTTTGTATGAGAGGTACCCGAAGGAGTGGAAGGATATCGCCCATTAACGAACTTAGCCTTACTTTTTCCATTTTACATGTTGTGACAAAATTTCAACTTCCTAGGTCAACGCGTTCTTGAGTTATCGTGCAAACGGACGGACGGACAGCAATCGGATTTGGGGGTCTTGACCCCAAATAAACATAAAATAATATATGTATAACTTTTTTTTTCGTCTGAGGCTCGGTTTTATAAGTTACAAACTTTTCGGGCTGGATTAAACTTATAATACTCTTTATGATTTCATCTAAAGTACAAAAATCTACTGGTTTTCTAAACAAACAGGCAATGTTCAGTATTTAAAAAAAAAGGTTAAATAAGGGGATAAGAGCAGTCTTTCCTCCCCCTTAAGGGTTTTGGTTATTTAAGGTGGAGTTCCGTTTGCCCCCAAAGTTCTTATCTCTGGTAAAAAGCGATAACAGCTTAAGGCCGTATTCTAGTCTAGAAATTTGAAAAAAAAAAACGAAATTTTTTTTTTCCATATTTCGACAGTTATCTAGAGAATCAGAATATCTCCCTAAATAGATTTTTCGAAATTCGAATTATTTTTAAAGTTATAGTCATTTTAGTGACGTAGCACCCATTCTATTCTATGTGCGTTTAGTTTGAGTTTCAAGTGAAGTTCGATCTTCAAATGCTTCAAAAGAAGGAAGAACTGCTCGTCTTGCAGAAAGAAACGCTGAAAATCAGCAATATAAAGTAGAAGAAGGTCCGATGTATGGAGCTGGGATGGCTGATTAAGAAAATGTAAGTTATATGTACGCATCTATCAGTTACACTGCCTGAAACTTAACGTAAAACTTTAAACGCATTTTTCTCGAGACTACTTTTTTTTATGTGGTTGACATAATATCTCAAGTTCTAATCGACCGATTTACTTGAAATTTGGTATGAATATTCTTTATATATTCCTTTATCGTATGAACCAATAAAAACTAGAAATTTCATTTTCAATATTTTTAAAAAATTCTGGAAAGTTAAAAAATTAGTGGGAAAATCGACCTCAATTTTTTAATAAAAAATTTTTATTTTATAAAATTTTTTAGTAATTTTTTTTTTTCACTTTTTTGGTTCATACGATACTGGCATTTATACTGATCAAAAATTATCCATAATTTTATTTTTCAGGTGATCAGGGGAGTAGATATTATGGCGACCGGGACACGACTTTTTTTTCTAGCTCTACTTCAACGACTCGTAACTTTCTGAAATTTTAATATATTTTTTTTATTTTTTTATGTACTCTTCAAATATAAATAAATAAGCCATAAAAAATGGATAGTAAAAATATCAATTGCTTGTTTTTATGAATCCTCAAAAAACGCTCGAAATTCGGGCTTCTACCCTAAAATACGGCCTACGGTCGAAAAAAAAAATTAGGCGGATACTTGTGTCAAAATTGATAAATACACTAATAAAAAATATGTTAGAAGATCTTATTTTATTTAATTTAATAATACAACACAATAATAATATATTATTTGACATAAAAATCCATAAAAGAACGGAATTTTTTTTTCAAATGCAATTGAAAACTTGAAAAATGATTTTTTCTTATCTCGACATAAGCTGTTTTTTACCACAGATCTGTTTTCTCTAAGGGAATATGTTACAACGCTTTGAAAATTCAAAATCGTGAAGTTTATCCCGAACTTTTGTGTGTTATTTCATTGGTTTAATCAACGGAACTATTACTAAAATCGATACAGAGAACTGTAGAACTGTGTGGGTGCCAAATAGAACTTCCCTATTTCTACTTTATTATTTGGTAATAATAAAATATTTAAATTTTGATTCAGCTCTGCAGTTGTATGTATGCATCTAGATCTACTATATTTGAATTTACACTTCACTACTTTTCCATCTTGCTTCCCAATTTCGTTCATTAAACTAATTGGTCTAATATCTGTATTCTTAATACTTTCTAGACAAGAATTAAAATCGCATTTCCTCAAAAACGGTGACTTCCCTTTCTCATTTCAGTACATTTCCGCTCAAAAATATTAACCTGAAATATCTATAAACCGATTCGTGCGCCACTACACGTTTGCTAGCGTAAATCGATGACATTTTCATGTGTTTTTGTTTTTTACTTGAATGAAATGAAAAGTCGTCGAAGCGAAAGCGTACTAATTAATTGTTTCTGATGTGCTGTGTTGATGTCGGGTAAAATTTCATCAAACTATTATTGGTATTTTCTGTTGATTTACTACAATAAACAGTAAAAGTTCTTGGCAAAAAATGAACATTGATGAAATCTGCCGAACCTGTCTTTCAGACACGGAGCCGATGTTTCTTTTATTCGATGAAAAAGAACCTCTAACATTTGCTGGTCTGCTGCTTGTCGATATCCTGAATTGGTGCTCAAGTGCCGTGGTAAGCTTAGAGTGTACATTGTCTTAAAATATTCCGAACATCGTGCAAATAAGCTTGTATATTTTTAGAAAAGTAGGCATCGTATTAGTTTAGAAATGGGCATGTGTTTCTTTTTAATAAAAAAATCTAAGGGCACTACAGTTCGGGTCAGCTCGTTATGTATCGATCTATTGACGTCATCCCAACTATAAATCTATGAATAAAGGACATTTTCATAACCTAGCGTTTAAGGGCTGTCTTGTTCGGCGACAATAGCGCAATAGCCTAAGTCGGGACTTACCTCCCTGTACGATGACCATTCTCTTGATTGGAAAAGGCCTTACTTTAGTTTACCGTATTTCAATTTCTTGCCTGCTGTTTCCCCACTGAATTGGTCATTGAGTAGGCATTCGCGAAACAATTGTTTTTGCTTAAACTACGAAGTAATACTTTCAGAGCTCTCTTAGCGGTTGAAATAGTTTGCATCGGTATATCCGCAACTGGTTGGATCAGCCGCACATTTATTTATTTATCAAACAAGATAGTGTCGTTAAGTCTAATTTTATTTGTAAGGTGATCAACCTTAATATCACGACATCTAAGGTGAAGCAGGATGTGAGCATAGTTCTTCTAGAGCTGAGCGGTAGAAGATTTAACAATTGTAGCCTAACTGTAGTGTGTAAGGTCATCAAAGTCTCTAGGGTCATACAACTCCCTTAGAACAAAAAAGAAGGAACTTCTTCTGAATTGACTCTACTCTGCTGCTATATATCTGAAAAGAGGGATCCCAAGTGGGACATGCATATTCCAGGAGCGGGCGAACAAGGGCACAGAATAATGATTTAGTGACCCATACATTTTTCAACTCTTTAGTCCTTCTTTTAATGAAACCTGAGAGATTATTCTGTTGTAGTGAAATTTAGAGCATAGTTTATTGTCAAGTAGCACGCCGAGGTCTTCAATATGCTCTCTACTCGATTTAAACCATTTCCACTTAGGGTATATGTAGTTAAGGTGGTAAGTGGATTCTTTACGTGAGAAGCTTATCACGTGACATTTACCGACATTACTTTAATTTATTTCGACTGCACCATCCATCTAGTGGCAAGAGCTTGGATTGTAGGAATAGAGCATCTGTGGGGGAGCTAATGGAATGATATATTTTCAGATCATCGGCGTATACAAGATGTGAAATACTTCTGATTGATCTGAAATGAAAACCTTGAACAACCTAAGTGACTTCCTTGGGGAGTACACCAGAAGACACTGATATTCTTTTGGAAATGAAGCCTTGGAACTATTAACACATTGAGTTCTATTACTAAGATATGACTTAAGCCAGTCAAGTAATGGTTCTGTTATACCGAACTTTTTTAACTTAAAGATTAGAGTATTGTGATCTACTTGGTCAAAGGCTTTGCTAAAGTCAGTGTATATTGCGTCGATTTGGCGCCCAACTTTCCAGTGCGCTGAGTGTATCAGATACAAGAATCGTTAGGTTAGTCGTGGTTGAGCGCCCTTTTCTAAAACCCTGCTGCTGGTCATTAAGAATGGGATTGATAACATTAGTGAGTTTATCGCATATAATTTTTTCAAATAGTTTCGGTATGGCTGATAGTATTGCAATACCTCGGTAGTTCTCAACGTTTCGTTTGTCACCATTCTTGTGAATGGGCGTGAGATGCGATGATTTCCAGGCCGAAGGGAAAATCCCTACTGACAGTGACTTGTTGAATAGAAAATGTAGAGGTGTTGAAAGTTGAATGGCACACTTTGATAGGAATTGGGGAGGAATAAGATCTGGACCAGGACCTTTTTTGACGCAAATATTTGTAAGGGCATCAAACACCGCGACAATGTCGTATGTCCTCCCAATACCGTTTGATGGTGTTGATCTTCATCTCGTAGAATTGTTTGGATTGTGTCTGTTCGATAACGTTGATCCCGCTGATTATATGCTCGACACTTCGTATCTTCGACTCTTGTTATCTGATAAGGATTGGGATTTTATCAGATGAGTGCACCGAAACGCTTTTGATGAACTGAAGCTTTTCTCCACCTTCAGGATACTTGTTGTTCGATTCGATGCCTGATTCACTTTCGTCGGACTTTGATGTCTACGGTTTCTCAAGATTAACAATCCATTGATTTATTGCCGTTTTTATTTTGCAATATTCGTGGCCGTCGCTTAACGAAGTGCACGGAAAACTCCGCCATTAGTTCTTGCAATTTGTCATTTACTGCAAAAAAAAAAAACGTTTATGGTGCATTTACACTCAGCGTTTGCGACGAGCCTCTATCCCCACCAAAAAATCAATCAATCAAATAGCTCGTGCAGTCGCAAGAGAACCGGTTTGCAATGTCCTGATGGGGGTAGCTTTTCGCCTCGAGGCGAGCCTCATGGGTGAGTGTAAGCGCACCATTAAGACATTCTTCAGTTTGGTCAGTTTGAATAAAGCTGCAAAATTATATTCCAATAGCAATACCGCCACATCCTTCCTAATCCACTTCATGGTTGATGAGAGTCAGTACTCAAACAGAGAGTCCAAAACGCGAATAATCATTTCTTGAATATTTTCTGGCATGAGTAGTTTTTTCGTTTTCTGTATGGTTGTCCAACAGGTGAGTTATGATGAATGTTCCTGTATGCTGTGAGCCAAAATCCCATTCGAAAGAAATTGAGTTTCTTTTCATCCCTATCAGAGTTTGAAGAGCGGCTAATCGCTACATCATTGACGATCATTTTGTTCGTTATTCGTTTCTCGGCGAAAAGTTCATACTACTGGATAGCGTCTGTTCGACAACATACATTGGATGTGCAAGCGTTTAGCTCCGAGTAGTTGCTGGGTGAATTAAAAATTATTCAGCACAGTGATCCATTGCCTGCGACCTGCAAGTGGATGCGATCCAACAAGCGACTACGATGCACAAAGAACGAAAAAGTTCGTGTTCAAAACTTATTTTTATTGTAAAATAAAAACAACTAATTTAAGTTATATTCGCCTCAGTTTAATTTAATAATAAGCACAATCAAACCCATCAAGAAAAAAAAAAAAAATAATATCAACCACTTCAGAAAAAGGACATCGCCTCCTCAAACGACCTAGTCGTCTTCACCTTTTCTTCACGCCAGTGTTTCTTCTTATTACGTCCAACGACATTTTTTGAAGAGTGTCGTAACATTCGATATAATTTTAAAAGTCAAATTTTATCATATCTTTTTTTAAGATTTCAGTAAACGACAGGTTTCCAAATAAAATTTGTTCATCTTGTATATCCGAGGCAAATGCTGCATACTCTTTCAAATTGAAGTGTGAAATGTCTCAAAAAACACTTTACGAAACTTTTGCGGCCATAAAAGAAGAACCCGTTACAGATACGAGTTCCATTCCAGAAGTTGTAGCACCATTAGTTTCTGTTAAGAAAGAACAGAATGAAATTCGATTTATCGACGATCCCGAAGCACCATTAGATTGTATTAAGAAAGAAGAGAATGAAAGTCGATTTATGAACGATTCTGAAATTGTTTTCACCGAAACAAAAATAAAAGACGAGTATTCTAGTGACGACGATGAGGGCGATGATTCCATCCAAGATTCATGGAACGCTCGTGATGCAGACGGCAGCTCGGAAGATTCGAAATGTTTTTCCGTTGAACAGAAATCAAACGATGAAGAGACCTTTAAATGTGGCATTTGTTTTAGTATTCACACAAGTATAAAAGACGTTGGCGAGCATGTTGTTGCCAATCATACAAAGGAACAGTTGTGTTTGTTTTGTAAAACAGGTAAATCATTTAAATTCCAGAATATATGTTAAGCGATCGGAGTGATGTTTTTTTTTTCATAGAGTTCCGAGATATGAACAATCTACGACGACACGCACTGAAACATGTACATCAAACATACCCTTGCCCGTTATGCAATAAGATATTCAAAGTACGACAATATTTGCGACGACATTTAGTTCGACACTCGGAAGATAAACGATTTCAATGTACGCAATGTACGAAATCGTTTTCGAGTCGAATGGATTTAAAGCGTCACGATATAGTTCACGATACAGAATTCAAGCACCCGTGCGAATTTTGCGATATGAAATTTAAACGTAAAGAAAACCTGGTATGTCATCGTGGTATTCATACGGGCGAATTTAAAAACAATTGCGAAGAATGCGGTAAATCGTTTCCTAGTCGCTCGAAATTAGTTATACATAGACGAATTCATTCGGGCGAGAAACCGTTTGTTTGTGAGATTTGTAGTAAGGGATTTACGAAACGCTATGGATTAAATATTCATATGGGCGTGCATAAAGAGGAACGACCGTACAAATGTAGACTATGTACTGGAGCATTCCGACAAAATTCAAATTTACGAGCGCATATTAAAATGGTACACAAAATGGAACCGACAGGATTGATGGAAATCGAACCGACAGGATTGATGGAAACGGAACCGACGGGATTGATGGAAACGGAACCGACGGGATTGATGGAAATGGAACCGACAGGATTGATAAAAGTGGAACAAACTTGAACTTATTTCTAAGAGTGTTAATTTTATTAATTTAACATAACTAAGAGGATAAAGTCTTATTAGTTTATAATAATTAATTAATACATAGTAAATAAATTGTAAAATAGAATTTAAGTATTAAATCACATTAATATTAGAAAAATAAATATATGTATATTTATAATTTTTTTTCCACTAATTGTTAACGCCATATAGAGCTAGGAGTTGCTAGGCATTTACGTAAAAAAATCAACTGAGCTATGGTATAAGGGGGGGGGGGGGGGGGTGATGCTATCATCCTCCTTCACTTAGACGTTATTGTTTGTCCATTGTGCTCCCCGTTTGAGTTTGAAGAACTCCTGGAACCTAAAACCATTTGCTGGATTTTATAAAGTTTGCTATGCTACATAGCTTTCCCTTATCGATATTACCGAGGTCATCGAGGAAATAAGCGCCAAGGTTCCGTCTTCTCGTTTTCGATAGCGCCGGACACTCACATAGGACGTTAAAGATTGACTCCTCCACTTCTGTTACCTTTGCTTCAATAATTTTGCATGCTTGAAGTATTGCATAGACTTCCGCTTGAACTGAGCTATGAACCATTACAAATTATGTTTGGTCACTCGCTTCAAACTCACAAAAAGTGTTTATCGGTTTTCGTTGATAAAGTTCTACGATGCTTCGTTATTTTTTGCAATCTACTGTCACGCGTGTGAAATTGTGGTACGCTTTTATGCTGCATTGCACCGGGAGCCATCTATCTTCATATTTAACACTATTATACGGAATAATTCAAAACGGTTGGAATCTTCCAAAAAAGGTTAATGTTTAGTGAATTTTACTGCTACCGGTGAACATAGACTCTTTAGTAACATACCATCACCATGCAGTTATGTCCTTTTCTTCATCCAGAAGGGGTTTCATATACGGATAAGTAGCAGAAAGGATTTACATGTGTACTAACCCTAGTCGATGGGAAAAACCAAAAGTTTTGCGCAGATTCGACGGGGTAAACTAATACTAGATGACGGGAGAAAAGAAACGATTGGAAGGTAAGTTCGATAAGGAGGCCAATACCTGACTGTAGAAGAGTGAAATACTCTTAATATTCTCCCTAGGGATCTTGATTATTCGCAGATGGGCTTGTTCTTGGGTAAAGAAATATTCCAGCGAGATTTCATAAACTATTTCAACAACCAGGCGCAGGGTAGCAAACATGAGTAGTAATCTTTAAAAATAAATATTGCACTAAAATTACGGTCGATGGCAGTTTTTATTTGCAGGTAACGGTATTACTAAGAAATTGAACTAGAGTATGGGTAACACAACTAATTTACTTCTGTGAACTTAGCACCGATTTGCAAAGTGTTGTCGGAGGATCGTTTTTCGAATCATTTTTCTCTGAGCGGCTGGGTCGTCATAGATGTTATACAACTCGTTGTTGTACCGGATACGCCTTTCAGTGCCTTCTCTTACTGGTCCCAAAATTCTTCGAAGAATTCGTCGTTCAAAAGCTTCTATTGATTTTTCAGACGCTTGGATGAGAGTCCTCGTTTAACTTGCATATATTTAGTAGCACAGGTCATTAATCAGGGAATAATCGATTGCGACACACGCACCTTTTGTGACGTCGCTAAGAGCGTTCGACTATGGTTGCTTCTACTAGATGTATCGTCTTAGCAACCGTCTGTTATTTATTAATTTATATGAAACTGAACTCTCTTTAAATTCGACAATGGAAATTCACCTTAAATTTAAAGAATGTCCTGCACAGGGTACGTAAATGGCAATGATTGGCTGATGTTTGTCGTAGCGACCAGTAGAGGAAGAGTCAATCTTATATGCGAGTGGTCAGCTCTACAAATGGATACCGACCTTAAATCATCCTTCTTCAATAGAAGAAACTAGGAAGTAGAAAATTTTCGAGCACTAAAACCTTTATAGGTTTGTGTCTTTGATAACATCCATACTCTGTGGGCTCTGTGTGGCAGAGAGAAATAAATTGCTCGATTAATGTCGCACGCAGCGCATTCTGGCCGTTTATGGGTTAACTGAACAAAGGTACGAATGTCAGAAAGTCCGGAGAATGCTGCATTGGCATAACAGAAACAATTCTGTAAACAATACGCGGAAGCCACTTAGTTTGTGTAACTTAAAACAATTTCAATTTTTTACCCATTGAATTCAGCACAGGAAAATATAAAAATATGGCAAATTTGGAGCAAGTATCGATGTGTAGAACTTGTTTAAGTTTTAAGGGAAACATGTACCCTGTATTTGGTGAAAATGATTCACAAGTTGCGGTCGCCGGTATAGCTGTTCCCAACTTTCTGGAAGTCTTTATCAATAATAAGGTAAGTTCTTAAATTTTATTGACTGGATTTGTAGACTTTAAATACTAAGATGGGCCTTTTTACCAGCATCACTGTTCGCTTTTACGTGCGGACCAGACAACTCTGTATAGACAAAAAAATCACAGTTTGGTCGCACGAATAAACACAAACTAAACCAGTCCATTCAGACTGATCTTGGTCTTAATTTTGCTACGGGCCAAGAAAAAAAAAACCAGTCTCGTACTGTGAAAATGCGCACATTAACGCAAGACCGAAAAATACCAAACCTGTCTATGTGGACCTGGACTGGCCTAGTCGGCAAGTAAACGCGACCTCTGAGGCGTCCATTGAATTGGACTTATTCCTTATTCGACTCGAGTATTGTTCATATTTTCTGTTACTGTTAAGCGGAGTCTAAAAGGACCTAAGTACGTAACACGAAGTCCTTTCTCTTTTGTGCGGTAAGCCCTTACAAATTCACAAATGCAAAAATACGGTTTGTAGTATCACATTATGGCTGATTCCGCACACATTGCTTTTAGCGACAGTTCCCCGTTGGAACGGAAGAGCCGGTGTCTGTCGAGCGACAGTCTGATTAGCCAATGGACGACGACTATAGACAGCATTTATGCCATATGATCGGAAACATCTTTCTTGGTGTCGCTCTGATTTCACCTGTAGCTTAGAGTGGTGAGCGTGTTTCTTGTTAAGCCGGTGTAGCGGAGCTCAGATTCTAACAAGTAACTGCATTATATTAAAGGTGCGGTTGTCTACTTTTCAAATCAGAAAACGGATTTAAAAAAACTTCATTATTGACGATATGGTGAGCGAAAATGTGGATGGAGAAAATAAGAGGGGTACGTGGGAGTACGATCGTACCCCCACGTACCTCAACAATTGAAAGGCTCAGATTCTAACAAGTAACTGCATTATTAAAGGTGCGGTTGTCTCCTTTTCAAATCAGAAAACAGATTTTAAAAAAATCATTATTGACGATATAGTGAGCGAAAATGTGGATGTGGATTGAAGAGCTTCACAATCAATGACGCAACAACACAACACGGATTCCAGGGCTCATCCGTTTGACATGATCAGTCCAACTTATGACCTTTTATCAAGATAGATAGATCGATTGGAAATAGGGATTGGTATGGTTAACCTCTGTCACTGCAGCCACAGTTAGGCCTATTGTAACGTCCCCGGATTGACTACGATTCCTCTTCAAATCTATGCGCTTTCAATGGAGCCTAGTATTTTGCGAAGTGGAATAGTCAGGATTTTCGATGGGTCGATGAAACCCTGACCGAAGTGACGAAGTCTTTTGTGAGCTATATCCTCACATTCACAGAGGATATGCTCTTGTGTTTCGTCTTCGTCGTTGCACATTCTGCAAATTTTAGTCTCAAAGAGTTCAATCCTATTGAGACGCTTCCTTATGTGACAATGTCCAGTCGGAGCTCCCACTATAGTTCGGGTCTGATACCTGCTTGATTTTAGATAATCAGGATAGATGCTGTCGGTTTGTTGTATAGTGAACAGCCTGATTCGTTCGTTTACCGGATTCGCTAGTCTAACACTTCCGATAACAGTAACAAGAAATAATTCAACTTAAGGCCAAAAATAGTTTATAAGAATAGCATGGCGAATGAAATGTCTCGAATTCTGATCCAATGAAGAACTAATTTGATTTATTAGATCATCAAAAGAAATGTCTAAAATCGAAATGATATCAATAATGTTTTAACTTACAGATATCATCTACGGACAGTTGTCCCAACAAAATTTGTGGATCATGTCTGCAACAAATCGATAATTTCCTTTCATTTAAACGCAATTGTGAAGAAGCTCAATCGAAATTAAATGTTTTCTTGGAGCAACACATTACACCTCAACCCGAGACAGATCCACAAAAAGTAAAGCTGTCAATTTTATCAATTTCATACATACTACCATCAGTAAGCGCAGAGCATCAATACGATCAACCTGATCAATCAATTAGTTCGAATAAATCAACTAACTTACAAAACAATGAAGAAAATGTATCACAAAAATGCCCAATACAAAGAAATCAATTAGCTATGGACTCTATAAGTTCCTCGCGCAATAATGCATTGAAGGCTTACACAAATCCCAATAAAAAGAATAAATCAACATCAAACTATAGACGACGTTTTAACGCAGCTTCTACCAAGCTGTGTAGGACTATCACTTCCAGTCAGCAATTGCTTACATCGCCGCTTGCTAAAAGGAAAAAAATTACACAAATTGAAACAAATATCAAGGACCTAGAAGGCGATAAAAATAAAGACCAAGTCGGATATAAAGATTCAAATCAAACTGATAATCAGAATCATGAAAAAGATATATATGAAACGAGCGAGGTGCTGGCAACGATTATTGTTAACTATGAAACTGGCGACGATAGTGATATTTTGGATGGAAATGTTTTGAGTCAGAGACAGGAAGATGTGAGCGAAAATACTTCGGAGGAACTTTTGGTACCATTAATTCTTACAAAAAATAATGCCGGAGACGTAGACGAGGAACTGGACGAAAGGAACAACATTGTCGATATTAAAATTGAACCATACGAAATAAATGATAGTGGTATGTATTACGTTTTTTGTTTAGTTTAGTTTTAGATTCAAAAGTGGTGTGAGGGGGGAGCATTTTAGATGAAAAAATTTGCTTCCTAGATCTTAGGAACCGCTTATGCTAGGAGGCTGAAACTTGGAACTTATATAGTACTATAATCGTGGAATCATTTGCAAATGCTTGATAGTGGTTGAGGGGTGTGCGAGTGAAGAGGAAAACAATGCGTCCACAAAGCTGGGACTGCAACATTCTGAAATCAATATCTCCTGAACGATTGATGTCAGACTGCTGAAACTTTGTAGTTGTCTTAACAGATGCCAGGAGCTTACAAAAGAGCTAACAATTTTAAGAGGGTGGTGTAGTATGGGAGTGGGAGGGGGTGGAAAACTTTGAATTACAATATCTTCCAACTCAATTATAGACCTCTAGCGGAGGAAAAACTTTCGAGGGGATGAAACTGAAAACCGAATTTTATCATTTTAATTTATCGAAAGCCGCAAAGAATAGATAGGTAAAAATTTAAAACTGTACAGAACTACTTTAGAGACATCTCGGAAAATTTTTTGATAGGAGTGGGGGTGGTTTTTCATATCTCAGAAACAGTTTATGCTAGAAAGTTGAATCTTATTACCTATATGTAGATATGCTACTAGAGTAATTAAAACTAAAAAAAGCCAACAGCCTGGGTGCAACTTTATTACTTTATGGGTAGAAGTCCGAAACGTGCGCGACCGGAAATTTCAAAAACTTATTGATGCTAATCTTAAAGATAGAGCCAAAAAGACATCATTACTTCAGAAGAGACAAGTCCATGACCGCGATCTTTGGACTTGGTTTTCGCTCTTCGATCCAATGAAGTTCTGGACTAGCTGACTGTGTTCCCGGATCATTACCTCATTGAAAACTTATAGATTATGTTGAAAATGACAGTTTTATGTGTCATGGTGGTTTGCATCTATTCCAGACTGCGAGGTATTGTGTCTCTCAAGAATGATTGGGTGCCTGGAGCTTTCTGGCATGTAAACTATTTTTCGTGGGTCCTCATGAAGTCTTGTTTGCTATTAACATAATAATGAGCATCAGATTCTGTGCTAAGACTTAGTTAAAATTTAACCAGAACTTTGACTGTAAGTTTCGTATGAGCATCTGTCAGTTAAATTTTCAGTTAGAACGTTACTGACGATCGTAGGAACGGGCCTTAGTCTCTGGTTCCAGAGTAACGGTTAAATTTTTCACGTTTTACACGATATCCCCCAGTTAGAGAGGAAGAAATTACAACCATGCAGTCAATAAACGGAAATGAAGCCTATTTTAAAAACTTCTTAACCCTCTAGCATGTAAGACCGCCCTCGGGCGGTCATCACTAAAAACGCGATAGTGGCCGAGCCGTTCAATTATTTTATGTAGAACAACTTGCTCAGTATCTGGTAAGCCTGTGCACAAATTTTGAGTTTTTATTGAAATCTTTGGACCGTTAGGTTTGGCTTCTACAGTCAGTTGAATGACGACTTTCGATAAAATTGCGCGAATTTTTTTTTCACTGGTATTTGTTTTTTCAAACACCCATAACTTTTTTTTTTGTGAACCGATTGGAGTGAAATAATTTTTTCTGAGTAATTTGAATTATCTAGTTTCTAATGAAATCTGAAATTTGAAGAAAAAAGTTATAATTTTCGGAGAAATTTGTGAAAAAGTTATGCCCGCCTCAGGGCGGACATATACGATTGAGCGAACTTTTTTACCGAAGAGTACGTTTGTTTAGTATGTATGTGTTTAGAATCAGTGGCGGCTCGCCACAAGCGGCAAGTGAGGCTGGGTTTTAAGCTTGTATTACACTGCTTTGGGATTTATTTGTATTCGCCTACTTCGCATTGCATATTACTTCAATTTGACAGTAATACAAGCTTAAAGCTCAGCCTCACTAGCCGCATGTGTCTTCACTGTTTAGTTTGTGTTCTAATGTGTTTTTTTTCATAAATTTTGAAAACAAGAAATGTCTCGACGCAATAGTAAATTCATTTTGGGCAATATATCAGCCGAAGAAGTCGTTGAACTGATGAATTCGGTCGAATCCGATAGTGAAATTGATTATGACAGTGAAGATTTAGTTGGCGATCCGAATTATGTACCGGATGAAATTGAAGCTGAGGTAAACGATGGCATCAATGCCGCAATACACGACATGGATTCTGGAGAAACTAGCTATGCGTTTCTCCCATCGACATTAAATTCCACACTCAATGAAACTGCAGCGGACAATGCTCACGATGCATTACCATCAGCATCGTCATCAACGTTGGATGGTTTACCTATTGTAATCATGGAAAACGTTAAAGTTGAAGTTATCACGCAAAACGAAGAAGCTACAACATCAGCTGCATACCCGAAAAAAAACAAACACCCACGCTCTCCGTTGCCAACTATTGAACCAGAGGGTCCAGCGTTTACACCAAATGATGGCGGTCTCGATGGAACAGGTAAATCGATCACAAAACTTTTTATGCAAATAAAAAGTTTTAATTCCTTTTTCTTCTATTTCTAGCGAATGAAATGGAAAAGAATTTTCAAAAAATCATGTGGCGCAAAAAATCGCTCCGATACCACGTCAACCATGTAGCATTTCGCGGTAGTTCGTCTTTACCCGATGAAATAAAAAATTTGCGGACGCCGCTTGATTTATTTCGGTTTTTTTTCAACGATAATGTCATTAAAAGCATCGTAACAGAGACGAATCGGACAGCTCTTGGTGAAAACAGTGAGACACGGTTTTCAGTAAATGCCAATGACATACTTCAATACTTGGGTATCCTATTGTATATGTCGATATATAAATACCCCAATTTAGAATCATATTGGGGCAAGAATGCCTTGGTCCCCATTCAAAGAACAATGCCGTGGACACGATTTTATGCCATCAAGAAACATCTGTTTTTTCAAAATGAATCGGAACGCTTTCGTAAAGATGAGCCAGGCTACGATCCGCTTTTTCGTATCCGCAAATTGGCAAATGAGCTGAGGAAAGAATTCGACTCAATTCCAAAGCCCGCCCGCTTATGTGTAGATGAACAGATGTGTAGTACAAAGGCCAAGCATCATCTGCGCCAGTACATGCCGAACAAACCACATAAGTGGGGAGTTAAATTGTTCGTTCTGTGTGATTCGAAAGGATTCGCATACAATTTCGAAATTTACAACGGACCGGGAGACAATGTTGTATTACCAATCACACCCGATTTAGGTGCAACGGCCAATGTTGTAGTGCGATTGTCTCAAAGTGTGCCGGACTTTCAGCATCACATCATTTATTTTGATAAATTTTATACTTCGATCGCGTTGCTGGTATACTTACGCTCAAGAGGCATATATGCGTTGGGTTCTGCTCGCTCCAACCAAATTACGAATTTCAAACTACCATTGGACAGCGAATTGAAGAACGAGCCCAGAGGATATTCCGTCGAATATGTGGCCAATATAAAAGGTATCGATGTCAATGCTGTCTTATGGAAAGACAACAAGTGTGTACGGTTGCTCTCAACTTATGTTGGCATTGAGCCCTTCGAACGAACATCCAATGCTAAGCAAGAACGTGCCAAAGCAGCACGTTACGATAGGTCAAAAAAAACTTTCATTGACATCGATTGCCCACAGGTAAAGAAACAAATTCATCACATTTCTTTTTATATAAATAAAAAGAGTGGAGAATTGTATTCATAATCATTGAATGCAACTGATCACAATTACTTTAATTTTCATAAAAAATAATGGATAATTCCATTCATTGTTTCAGATAATAAGAGAATACAACGCTCACATGGATGGTGTTGATTTGATGAACGGCCTCATGGATCGCTATCACATTCGCGCCAAAACCACAAATGTGATGACACGCATTTTTTATCACTTGATTGATATGGCGGCCACAAATGCGTATATATTGTACCATCGAATTGTTGCTGAACGCATGAATGAAGTGAGCGGATATAAAAAAATGAGTGAGCGAGATAAACCAGTCGACCTGGCAATGTTTAGATCGCAGATAGCAGAAGCATTAACTGAGAAACGGCGACCATCAAGTCGATCTGATTCACCACTAAGTCGATCTGAATCGCCAGCACCTGCTCCCACATCGCTCTTCCTAAAAACTGGCCAAAAAACACACCATCCTGTCGCGGATATTCGGTACGATGGCCTCGGTCACATGTCTACCTGGTTGCCGAAAATTAACGGGAAAAAGCAGTGTAAGCAATGCAAAAAATCGGAAACGCAGCACATTTGCACAAAATGTAACATACATTTATGCAACTCGTTTGCTAAAAATTGCATGGCTGAGTATCACAAGCTCCAATAAGAAATTCTACATTCTACCTCATGATTCGTTGTTTGCCTCAATGTAATTATTTTTTTTTTTTTGGATTTTGTCAGCAAAGTCGTTCCAGTACATAAAACAGGCTCCAAAAGCGATATATCTAATTAAAGACCTATTAGTTTTTTGTCTAATGTCGGGGAAATTTTAGAAGCTGTCGTAAAAAATCAACTCTAAGAATACCTAACGTCTCACCGAATAATATCTCAGAAATAGTATGGCTTTAAACCCCAATCAGACACTAAAGGCGCATTATTTGATGTTGTGACTAAACTCCAGTCTTCTTGCGACAAAAAACTACACACAGCGGCTGTTTTTTTCGATCTGTCTAAGGCATTCGACACAGTAGACCATCAAATTCTGCTCAAGAAACTTTTTGCATTTGGAATTCGTGGAACTGCATACAGCTGGTTTGAAAGCTATCTCACCTCAAGGTCTCAATACGTCATGGTTAACGATACTAGCAGTACTCTACTTCCTATCGCTAGTAGCGTTCCACAAGGAAGTGTATTGGGTCCAGTGCTGTATAACATCTTCACAAACTCTATCACAAAACTTCAACTCAATGGTGCAATATCACTTTACGCGGACGACATGGCACTAATATATGTACAATGCAAATAGTATATCAGCACTCCAAAACCACATAAATAAGGACCTTGCCAAAATCAATGCATGGATCATAAATTAGTTGTTAACTCGGAGAAAACAAAATATATTTTCTTTAATAAACCGCCAGAAGCTGAATTGAATATTGTTTTTTACGGACAAACTGTTAATAAAGCTGCCAGCTTCAAGTACCTCGGAGTACACCTCGAAGAACATCTATCTTGGGACTCATCTCGATGTTTTGGAGAAAAAAACTCGCACCGATTGCCGGCGTATTTAGAAGAATACGAGACGATGTTCTCGAAAACTTAAAAAAAACTGTTTTTGCATCTCTGTTTCTGAGTCACTTAAATTATGGAATAACAATTTGGGGTTCAACCTTCGCTTCAAAACTACAATGTATCCAAAGGATTCAGAACAAAGCAAAAAAAAATCTATACAACATCGACATGAGAGAGCGCACGAAAACAATTCACGAGCTACACCAGTTCCTAACTGTGGAAGAACTGTATCGCCTGGAGTCTGCTACCCAAATTCATAACATCAAGCACGAAAAAACAAACAGCGGCATAGTATTCACCTACCATTCCGACAAATATCGGTACAATACACGCCGAGCAGACCAGATATATCCGTTTGCTATCCGTACCTCGAAATACGGATCCAATTCTGTGTTAAATAAGTCAATTTCGATCTACAACGAACTACCTGATGATCTCCAACAATCGGCAAATCAATTTAAACCCAAACTAAAGCATTTTTTATCCAATAATTATTAAAACTTTAACCATTTAAAATCGTTCGCTTCACTCAATAATTAAACAAATTCTAAATTTTATTATTACTCAATCTATTTCGCAAATCACTGTTGTTGCATTTATTCTATTGATTTTCTTTTGTTTCCACTTTCTTCTCTTTTACTTTAGCTTTAAAAAAATAGTTATACTCATATATTTCTTCTTAATATTCTTAATATTGTATAAAGAAAGCTTAGCTCATGGATTAAATTAAATAAATTAATATTATTATTAAAAAATTAGCAATTAGCAATTATTAGCAAAAAATTCCATCGGTTAAATTTTACATGCTAGAGCGTTAAATCGTTGAAATTCTCCTTCTACTCGTCATTGAAACATGGAAACAAAACGTTTTTCCACCGAAAGAAAGGAGAGTGTCGTTCTTGAGATATCAAAAAAGGTCAACCATCAAAATTGGATTGAAAATCATTTCAGGATTAATCCTCAATCCTTGAACTTGCTCCTTAGTATGCATAGTTTGTTCTCACAAATTTTGTGGTCAAACCATAATACATCTTGCATCCAGTCCACAGTCTGTTTGTAGGTGATATGCTCTGTTTTTTTAAGATATGACCGATCAATTCCCACTAGGAATGTCTGGACAAAATATTCGCATTCTCGGAAACATTTATAAAATTTGCAATTATTTTGCTCTGAGCCAGCATATTTTAAATAGATATAAGTTCTATTAGTTGCTAAAGAAGGCAAAATTTATAGTTTAGCTAAAATTAAATAAATTTGTACCTGTTTTAGCGAGCACTGTAAATATCGCTCAAGATGCAGAAATGGCAGGATGTGAAACAACGCGAAGCTCTGATTTGATGGAAAAAGAATATGAAACTCATCGTTCAATAAACCAAAACGATAAAGGCGAAATATTATATCGATGTGAGAATTGTTCTAAAACTTGTAGGGGAATCGATGAGCTTCGACGCCATTTACTAACCGATCACACAAAAGAACAGTTCTGCATGATTTGTAACGAAGTTATAGGTAACTAAAAAATATAATAATTTATTTTTTCTTACCATCAACTACTTTAGTGTAATTAATTTCAGATAGTGATATTAGTCTTCATTGTATAGAACACATCCCATTCTCGACGGTCGAAAATGCAGACGGATCGAATTCAGTTCGCTCGGAACGATTACATAAATGTGAAATTTGTAATAAAATGTTTTCTACATCATGGCAATTAGCGTGGCATTCAGTTATACACAAAAAGAAGACGGATATCGATCCGACTCTATTACAAAGAAAGTTAAAACCAATTAATGCTGAGGGATGTGGAACAGTTACAGCGAAAAAAAATTCATCAATAAAAACAACACTATTGGGATACAAATGTGAAATTTGTAGTGTGATGTGTGAAAGCCAATTGAAATTGATGGAGCACGTAGAGAACGCGCACGATAAGGCGAAACCTTCTAAATGTCCGTTCTGTTCGGTGAAATTTCAATTGCATAACGAAATAACGACCCATTTGAAAAAATGTTATTTAAAGTCACGGTTGGCTCTGGTTTCATGAGCAGTTGTATAAATCTGATCTTAATATAGATTAAATGAGATTATAAATTTATTTGTTTTACTATAGATTCCTATTTTATTTATTTTAAATTGAACTCCAGGAGTGATCAATGGAAACGAAATCGTATCACGAAAATTCTATTTTATTGATTTTGAAACGATACAAAACTTGTACATAAATCCGATCGTTTCATATTGCCTAGTAAAAGTACGGAAGAAAATTAACGATACAAGTGATCGGCTTGGATATTTGATGCAATCTCCGATTCCCACTTGTCGCCATTATTCAACAATTTTTCCTTATTGTAGAGCAGTTCTTCGTGCGTTTCCGTTGAAAATTCGAAATTCGGTCCTTCAACAATAGCATCAACGGGGCATGCCTCCTAAAAATTTTTATCAATATTTTAATAACTTGTTGCAGCTGATCGGTATTTCGAATAAACGGTTGCTTACCTGACAAAATCCACAATAAATACATTTCGTCATATCGATATCGTAGCGTGTTGTTCGTCGACTTCCGTCCGATCGTTCTTCCGCTTCAATGGTAATTGCTTGCGCTGGACAAATTGCTTCGCATAATTTACATGCAATGCATCGTTCTTCTCCGCTTGGATATCGTCGCAATGCATGTTCGCCACGGAATCGTGGACTAAGTGGTCCCTTCTCAAACGGATAGTTAATTGTGGCCGGCTCTTTGAAGATATGAGCTAATGTTACGCCGAATCCACGTACTAATTCCGTCCAGAACAAGGTTTGGGCAGCACGATCTGTGATATCCTTGAAGTCCATGCTCAGTTCTTTGTTGTTGACGTACACGTAACCCTTCTGGGGTTCGACTAGATCACGGGATGCAAATGTACGAACGGCTGGTTGAATGACTCGGCCGCCTGAAAGTAATTTGGGATAAATTTTTAATTTACTCGATTTTTGAAGAAAGTAAACTTTAATCTTGAAAATACTGAACCTATTAGATGTGTCATAACAGCATAAAAATGAAAAATGAAGATGAAAAATGAAAAACGAAAAACGACATGTCTCCAGTTCCTTGAGCTGAGAAAGTGTACCCGCAAAGGGAGTTATGCATCAACGGGTGAAACAGGACCACTGGATAAACGGGAGTAATATGGGCGATAGAACAACGTGAGCGTAGCCGCGGTACGGGGCTAGTAATAGCATAAGAGAACATACCACCTTGATCAAAAAGTTCCTGGAATAACCACCGTGTGGCGCTTTTATTGTTCGGATTGGAGTTGTTTTTTTTTTTTTTGTTAAGTTGATACATCTGTTGTTGACATTCCCTCTAAATCTTAGCGTCATAGGACATTTGCAAAAGTTACGTAGCCAAGAGTACATCTATCTCTGTGTGTGTTGGCAATTTTTTACCATTTTAGAAATGGATTTAAATTTGCAGCAACGAACTTGTATTAAATTTTGCGTAAAAAATTTTAGATTTAATGGTGCGCGAACGTTGGAAAAGTGTTTCGGCAACGATTTTCTAAAGAAAACGGTCGTTTACCAGTGGCACGAGCGGTTCAAAAGTGGTCAGTCAAAAAAGAAGGCAATGCTCACGGTTTTCATGGATTACAACGGTGTAGTGCATCATAAATTTTTGCCAGAAGGCCAGACAGTAAACAAAGAGTATTATTTGGGCGTTATGAGACGTTTGCGTGAAGCAACTCGCCGAAAGAGACCAGAATTGTGGGCAGAAAACTCGTGAATTTTGCACCATGATAAAGCACCGTCGCACAGTGCCATCATTATTCGTAGTTTTTTGACGAAAAAATCAACCAGCCACCATCTTGGTCTACATGGATTTACAATATTGTTCGCATTACGTGTGTTAAATCGATGTATTATTATTATTATTAGTTAAGTAGAGCCTATAGAACTTTACTGCTTCGCGAACCACGACATAAGAGGTCTTTTGTTCCTGGCTCTTAACTACTCCCTTGGCAATATCTACTCCCTTAAAAAAGGAGACGATTTTACTCACGGCAGTCTTCGACAGATCTTCATAGGTGACGGTAAATCCACCGAGAGCCTGCCTTCTTGATCTGGCCACTGCATCACAATCACACAGAATGTGTGCCGTGATTTTTAGATGTGGTATCACAGAATCGACATGTATCAAGTGATACCTTACCGATGATCTTAAGGTGATAATTACGGAAATGATGTCCTGGAAAATATCCTATTATAACCCGTGACCGTACTTAAGGAATGGAATTTCGACGCTCTCCAACTTGAGAAGGTCAGGAGCCTTATTACTGAATACGATGCGATCAAACTCAATCGTAAATTCCTAAATTCGGCATTCTGAAATTTAGAATTTACGATTGATTTTCATCGTATCGTATTCGTAAATTCTAAATTTCAGTATACCGAATTTAGGAATTTACGATTGATTTTAATCGTATCGTATTCAGTAATAAGACCCCAGGAATTTCATTGACTGTCGTGAGTCCTGAAAGGGAGTTCTAATAATCCTCCACCTGAAGATTTACCCAGTTTAAAATGACATCCTTAACGAAGCCTTTACCTACTTCACAGAATGGTTCCGGACCTATCATTGGTGAGTTGGCTCCCCGCTTAGCTAGCTGGTCAGCCGATTCGTTACCCGGAATACCTTCATGTCCGCCACATCAAGCTTAGACTATAATGATGAGCCAGCTCTTGAAGAAGAGTATGACAGTCCCACACAAGCTTAGAGCGGAAACAATAAGATTTCAGCGCTAGCAGTGCTAGCAGATAAGATAACTGTAGCGGCTTTTGGTTTATTCAGTAGAAGTTTACTTGCACACAGCTCTATGTGCCTCAGCCTGAAACACAGTGGATGTTTGTCCCATTGCCATCCATATTTTACAATTGGGTCCAAGTACGCCCGCTCCAGTTCCACTATAGGTCTTCGAGCCGTCCGTGTACCAAACTGAAGTACCTTCTCCAAAATCTGGTAGACCAGATTGCCATGATACACGGATCTCTCAGAGTAACCATATATCGATGCCTCACAGATGTGTTAATTGCAAATTTTTGCATAAATGGGTTAAATACATCTTTAAAGCATTCCGATTCAGATTTTATTCACCAAAATCTTGTTCAAGTGCCGTTTTCACTTAATAAACTCAAATTTTAGTGACTTCAATGTTTCAATTTTGAACCCTGTAAAATTTAGTTTTTTACACTTACCACATCTGTGAGCTAAGGCATAGATATGGTATCTCAAAATCGTATACCTTTGCCATGTTATCGTTTACTGAGTCAGTTAGGTCCTTCTGATTAAATTCCCGTAGAATTTTAAGGTGACCGACAAGGTCTCCTGCCTTGAATTTAATGTAGAGCTGTAGCCTTATGGCCTTTCTTAGAGCCTCCTTCTTTATCTCTAAGTGTAATGGGGGCCAAGTCTATCATGGCTTCCATTGCAGCAGTGGGACATGATTGAAGTAATGCTAAGAACTGCACGCCTCTGAATTTTTTGCAGGATCTTCTGTGCTGTGATTTGTTCAACCTTTGGCCACCGCAACCTTAGCGGCATATGTTTATTATAATAGACTTGTAGGACCAGTATACTATATTTGGTTTGAGTTCCCAAGTAGTACCACAGAGCCTACGACACGCCATAAAAGACAATGTTACTCGTGTGGAGATGTTTAAAAAAATCGATGTAACTCTTCAGGCGCGAACGGGCGCGAGCGGGTGGTTTTGGGGGTTCAACCCCCCCCCCCCGAAGTGGTGTAGTTACATACGCAAAACTAAATGTAACTAGCACTCAACGAGTAAATTTGTATGAAACCCCCCCCCCCCCCCCAAATTTTTTTCTGCGTTCGCGCCTGTAACTCTTTAATTTGTTGTATGGTTAGCGGGGTTTTAATTTGTTTATTCAGTGATTAGTAAATGAGTTTTACTTTATCAAGCGCTATATGAGTTCATATACAGCCAAGTGCAAAAGTATTAGGCACCCAAAATTTTTGTATTTTCGTGGTCATAATTCAACCAAAACCAAAAGCTAATTCAATAAAATTTTCAGGATTAGATAAAAAATATATTTTGTACAGTAATATGTTAATATCGGGTTGATCCTCCGTTGTTCTTCGATTCTTGAGGCATGCTGGCCACGAGAGTCTGGCACACATCTGGGCTAATATTGCCCCACTCCTCGATTGCAGCTGTCTCCGTCTCACGGAGTGACTTGCAGTGCCTCCCCATGATCTTCAGCTTCAAATGAGACCAAAGGTGCTCAATGCGATTGACGTCCGGGCTCTGGGCGGCCACTGAAGTACTCTCACTCCATTGTTCTGGAACCAGGTCCGGCTGCGGGTAGCGGTGTGGCATGGGGCGTTGTCTGGTTGGAAAATGACTCCCTCGGCCCCTTCACCGAACAATGTAGTTATCGACGGTAAATAAGTAATGATAGTAAAATAACAAAAAAAGAACGTCGCAATCAATGTTTGCGTGATTTTTTTTAATCTGTTAGGGGTGCCTAATACTTTTGCACTTGGCTGTATTATTAACTTCTTGTAGCAGAGTAGAGAGTCAACGAAGACGTTAGTCGAGGGAGATGGTATGCCGTGTTGATTCCTTTGTTCATTGATATTGAAATTTTTTTCTGATTATACCAATTAAGCTAATGATGGAAAAGATGAAGACATTGAATATGAGGTCCTTCACCTGATAATCACTATGATGATTACGTCTTAATAATCCAATAATGGGTACCATTTTTTTTTTGCGTATTGCTGTTATATGAGGCGTCCAGTTTTTGTTATCATCAATAAGGTACTTAGGGCCCGTTTCCTACGATCGTCAGCTACGTTCTGACTGGAACTTTTACTGACAGATGTTCATACGAAACTTACAGTTAAAGCCTGATTAACTCTAGAAATTGCCTACCACTAATTGTTTATGATATGAGTCCGGTTAAACAGACAGTCCTTAATTAAGACTTGGTTTTCCACGAATTACTAATTCTCAAGAGTTCTTAGTAATAGATTTGTGGTAGACTGTATCGCAAGCCTTTCTGAGATCAATGAAAACTAAAGCTACGTAGTTGCCTTTATCAAGTCCTTCATTAATGTATTTCAAGGCATCAACAAAAGTGTATTAAAGTTATGTCCATTTCTTACTCATGGGGCTCTTTCCTCTCTTCTTAATATACAGTTAAAACTATTCTGAAACTTACAGGATTAAAAATCGACAGACTGAAAAGGAGCAAGCTATACTTCGAGTTCGCACTGAAATCGAAAAAAGCAAGCTACTTAATACTTTAGGCAAAGATCGTGCTCCCAAGTAGAGTCCTGAAGAGGTCGTTCTAGAAGAGAGAGGGTCCTGAAAAGGACGTGAACCTTAAGCCGGGCTTAGAAACGTTCTTATTTTCCCGAAGAATGGATTTCAACATCAAACAGTAACGACATTCGCAGTCACTACTTTGCTGACGAAACGCCTAATTTTCTCACATTAATTGAATTAAATTTAAACTTTCGACACATCGCAATAAACCGATAAAAACAATTCAATTTTATTATTTTCATTAAAATCCATTCGGCAGAGGTGACATAAGAGACCATAACCTCAACGACTTTGTTTTGATGAAACTCTTCGCTTCTATTGAATTAAAAAGTAGTGACAGCACAATAACACTCTATTTTCGAAATTACTAAACCGTATTTGGCCAACGAAAATAATTTAATTGTCGACATTTTTCACTTTTAAACAACGAACTTCGCTACTTTAGGATCGAAAACGAATTTGCGACTTTTTTTTATTCGTTTGACACTTGGATGTTTTTGACAGCGAGAGGGTTATTGTGCGATTCTAGTATATCTCCGATAAATTTGTTCGTTGAACGAACTCTTCGAGCGGTTTTAGTGAAAGCGACACAAGCCAGTGGATCTGTTACTCCTGCTACGATTTTTCACTCGGACACTTCACATTGAATTGGAATTTCTTCCCTGATTACGTCCTGATTTCGCCTAGGTTAAAAAGGGCTATTATCAAAATTTATTTGAAACTGTTTCCACCGAATTAATAGTCGAGCCCGGGGGTACTCGAAAATACAAAACTTTGATTTGCGTGCCGCAAACAGTTTCTTTTGTTGCCGAAGCAACTCCTTGTCTGATGACAGCAACAACCAAGTGAAATTCGCTTTCACACTGCAGAAACACAAAAGCGAAAGAATTATATAAAATATCGTGTTTCCGCACGGCCTCAATTAATTATTTGATCGAACGAGATTTTTAAATTTCCATATTTTGTTGAGACGAAAAAACAGCAGCCCAAGTACTTCGGCGGCCAGCGCGGTTAAATCAATCCAGCGGTGACGAAAAATGCACGGTACTGCTGTTCGCCGCAACTCTGACAGCAAACATCGCTGTTGCAATTGTATTCATACCATTAGACTCTATGCGCAAAGAGAAATGGTCGGCCGGTGTCTGATATCTCCAGATTGCAATCGAGTGTAGGTTAAATTAAGAAGTTTCCGTACTTTATTAAACGAATTTTGTTAAAAGTTGATTTAGTTTTGGTCCGTAACTGTCATGTGTATCGGTCGCGATTATATTCGGGAATTAGTTAGTTCTATTAAGTTTTTCGCGGCTTTTTTCCGAACGAGGTTCGGTTGTGTGTTCTTTTTTGGTCTTGACGATTCCATGGGTCCGCGGCAATCATGGAGGCTCTGACGGCGACCGTAAAAGACGATTTATTTGCAAATGTGCAATATATTGCGTGCGGAAATCTCGATGAAGATGTGAGCAATTGTTTGTTTTATTGTCTTATTAAATTTTTATTATTGTTTTTCATGTATGTGACGGAAGGGGAAATTTTTAATAGAACGCGATGATCCTTTCCGTCCTTGGGTTGGAGAAGTTTTGATAGAAAAATAATTTTTGAATTGCTTATAAGTGTGTGGGTAATTACTGTTTAGATTGTAGTCCATATGGCTTACGGTTTCTCTAGGTACAATAAATTGATATAGTGAAGAATCACGTCGAAATGTCACCTCTCATTCGCCCGAATGACTTCAAAGTCGGAAGTCAAATACTTCATGGCCCCAATTTCACTATATTCAACACGCTGTAACTTTTAAAAACATGCTGAAGATAATTGCATACTTCAATAGATATTACGTTTGAATCTTGACGAAATGCAATCGGGAGATGGGCGGTCTCGTTCGGTTTTCCAAAATGACCCCAATCCGCAAGCACCGCTGAGAATGGCTGAAATTGTTGGCGGCTATTGAAGTAAACTTCACCGAGCCTTTTCCCGCTTTCTTTACCATCATGAAAGGCAGAACGAACTTCCTGGTAGAGGATAAATGGGGTTCTGGGCTCGAGACTTGAGGTCAAAAAATCGACGATCTAACGGGATTTTTGTTGTTTTCGAAAATGCGGCCAACGGGAAAAAACAACAAACTGCAGATTGTTTGATATCGCCTGCTCTTGCAGCCCCCAACCTTTGTACACCGAATTTAAAGTTGAATGTTTATTTAAAAAATGATTTTCAATATCTTAAGCTTGACTGCTTCTCGTCACAATATATTAGGTTTAGGTTTAAGAAGGGGCAGAGCGCTAGAACCGATGGTCTCACTAGGCGCAATATGGGCCCATTGCGATCCCTGCAGGTCCTCGTGGGCTATTTCATCACCTCAAAATCATTCTAATTCCTTACAGAACCAATTTGTCATACCCAAATGCCCTCAACTACTCGATGCTCTCGAAGAAGAGACTACCCAGTAATTTTAAACGCCTTCTAGCGATCTCCCGGGCGTTCACACAAAATGTGAATGATGTCCTCCACAGCATACGAATCGTGGCAGAACCTGCACATGTCTGACTCCGCTATCCCTAGCCGCATAGCGTGTTTCCTCAGCATGCAGTGGCACAACGATAAATTCAACTATGTATATTAAAAATACTTGATTTTTGCCATAGAATCATGCAGCAAGAATCAACTTCAATCACGTTGGTCACAGCTGGTCCTGCAGTGCAATGCGAGAAAAATATTATTTGCTGTGCCTTCCAGAGGTTTAAGACCAGGGATATTTACTTGCCCAGGACCGAGTTGATAGTCTTTGATTCTTGAAACAGGCTTGAGTAGCTTTAATGGAAAATTCAATTAGTATTATTCAGAGTATGGCATCATCGCGTTTTGTATGACACTATTGTATTTATAAGGGGGCGACCAGCGAAAGGAAAAATACAGTGAATTGTAGACATGACTCTGAAGAATTGGAAAGATTTGTTTGTTTTATTATTCTGGAAATTGAATTCCGCCAAGTAACAAGTATGAAAGTATTTTGGTAAACTTTTAGAATCGAGCACAAGCGAAAAAAATCTGCCAACAGTCTGGGCGCAACTTTATTATTTTTCCGGCAGGAGTTCGGAACGCGCTCAGTTCTGAGATGCGCCGAAGGTTACTATGTGACTGAAAACCTAACAAAAAGTTCGGTAAGTGGTTAGACTAGGGCGTAACATATGAATAACATAATTGTGTCATATTCCGGTATGCAGTCTAGGGGTTGAAAAGGGAGAAAAACTTGTAAATAGGTGTTTATTAAGGGGGTCATCCCGTGTGCAGGCTCTTTTTTTACACAATTTTTGGGAATTTGTTCTGGCGAACTTAATAATGATAGAACTGTGAAATTTTTACCATATATTTATGCTCATGTTGAGCACACTTAAGAATTTTTTCATTCCCAAATTGTCGGTCATTGCGGAGGTATATGGCAACTTAGCCACACATTTCAAAAACCTTGTTGTCGGTAGACACGATTGCGGGCGTTCTGCTTATCTTAAATAAAAAAAATCAATCGGCATTTTAATCTGTGAAGTTTGAACTAGTCTTCGAACTAGGATTATTAAAAAATATTGAACCGTAAATTTTTGGCAGCTTATTGAAACCTTTTGTCGTCAATTTTTGTGTATTTTTACGGACTTCTTCGGGTCGAAAAAAAACGGCTGATGAATCAACAATTATCCTAGTTTAGAGACTGCATATATTAGTACTGAATAAGTTTCTAAATTTCAAAGAAATTCGTTCGATAGATTTTGAGATATCGTGTCTACCGATTGAAAAACATAGTTTTAAGAAAAACGCGACTAACTTTTCATTATATTCGAAACAACATAGGAGGTTAGTGAATATAACTGCCTGTAACTTCCGAACGGCTTCGAATATCAGAATATCACTCCGCCCACATATTCTACACTATATTTGGATGTAATTTATGCCAAAAAAAAAAAAGAAATTGATTTTTGGAAACCGTCACACGGAATGACTGCCTTAAACAAGCCCGTGGAAGTTATAAGATTTTCGATATATGAAAGCGAGATATGAAAGGAATTCATGGAAAAGTATATAATAACTTTACACCCCCTTAGAGGTAAATTTTCAAAAAATCTTGAAAATACTTTCTAGGTATTCATATGGAGAATCCATAGAATAAAAATGAATTCAATATGTTGGAAGACCTAGTAGATGTGACGAAAACCATGGAAAAAATGCATTCTATTTTTACTGATCATAATTTGAACACCAATGGAAATTCGAATTTGTTTTCATCAAATTTGCTTTTCTAGTTGATTTACATATACCCACCAAGTTTCAACTTTCTAGCATAAGCCGTTCTATAGTTAGGAAAAACACCCCCCACCCCGTACCATACTACCCCTAAAAAAATTATATTTTTCCAACATGCCACTAATATAGCTCTACCTAAATACCAAGTTTAAGGTTTTATATCATTTCAGGTTCTTAAGATATAAACATCGGAACTTTTTCCTTTTTCACCCTCCCCCACCCTCACCCTCTACACCCTCATCCCCAAATTTTCCTTATTAGGGTTCAATTAGCGCTACTTCTGGTAAAAATTGTAAGCATCTATCTTACACTGTTCTTGAGATATGAAATGTGCTTTTTTTTGAAAAATTCTTATTATTTTAGAATGTGTCTATCTCGGCTTTTTTTGGGTTTCGGACGCATTATATTTCCCCCCACTCCCACACCCCCCTTGATCAATATTGACAATTTTTATGGAATTGGATCTACTATCAGAGCTCTATAGAAATTCCAAGTTTCAGCTTCCTATCGTAAAGTGGTTACTGAGATCTAGAAACCAAAATTTTCCGTCTAAAACGCTTCCCCTCCTTCCCCCTCCTTCCCCCTCCTTCCCCCTCACACCCTCACCACTAAAAATTTGGTCACTTCAAGGAGCCTACCCGTCTGTTCGTAAAAAATTTCAATTTTAATATCTCAAAGCGTTTGGGAGCTACGAGCCTTCAAACAATTTTACGTACGGCGGACAGACGGACTGACAATTTTTATTGCTTTTTTCGTGTCTACTAGTTATGAAACGTGTAAAAAAAATTTTCAGGGTAGCAAATTTTTTTTTTTTTTAAAATCGATCACAGTTTGTACTAAATACACTTTGCGCAATAAAATGTATTAAAATCAAGATTTTTGAATTATTATTTCCAAAAAAATTAAACATGAAATAATTACAAGTATCAGTTGCAAATGATTTGTTCTCAACTGTATATTGATCGAATGCCGAGCTTGGTTCAATTTGGACCTGCGTTCGATTCATCGTTATGCCCTGGATCCCAAAAACAGTGCAACAGTTAATAAGTTTCGGCCGGCCTTTTCTAACTTTCAACGAACTCTCCTCTCGCTGCAAAGAGAGTTAGTATCCAAAAAATTCGATACCACATTTTTGTTAATTCCACTTATGTAACCATAAGTTAGTTAGCAATTTCAACTAGAAATAGACGTAAGAGAAATGCTACCTTGTAGTCGAGTAGCTAAAATACTTTCATACTTGTTACTTGCTGAATTTATTTCCAGAATGATAAACAATTCTTTCCAATTCTTCAGAGCCATGTCTACAATTCACTGTTCTTTTCCTTTCGCTGGTCGCCCCTTATAAATAATAATGTCATACAAAACGCTATGATGCCATACTCTGAATAATACTTATTGAATTTTCCATTCAAGCTACTTAAGCCTACTTCAAGAATCAAAAACTATCAACTTGGTCCTGGGCAAGTAAATAACCCTGGTCTTAAACCTCTGGAAGGCACAGCAAGTATTTTTGCCGCATTGCACTTCAGGACCAGCTGTGACCAAACGTGATTGAAGTTGTATTTTGCTGCATGATTCTATGGCAAAAATCAATTATTACTTTACTATTTTAATTATACAGTACAGTATAGTCTCGATAATGTTAACTTAATTAAAACCGACTGATTTCACATTTTGGAGGTGTTCACTTTATTGGAGACAAAAAGTATATGCTGTAGATTTATATATGTATGTATTTTATTGAATAAAATAAAACAACATTATGTACATAAAACCAAAGCTATTTGTAATAATTCTGAAAATGATAAAGAAAAAATTCTATTCTAATCTGGAGAGGCAGGTATGAAAAAAATTGTTATTTTGGATTGTCGGAAAGTTTTAAATGCTTTTTCGACGACTATAGACCTAATTTGTATATTTGTTCGTAACATATATCAATACAATAAACAGAGTGTTACTTTATAGGTAACCATGTTCACATTATAGAGGCCTTGAAATTACCACCGTACACATTAGAAGAGACATTTAAGAAAAAACTTGTTGTTCACTTTACAGGAAAAAAACCACATTATCGAAGGTTCACATTATCGAGATTATACTGTAGTTCAACATGAATTTCAAAAGTACAGTGTTTTTTAATTACTAATTAAGCGGCCCCACTAAGTCTCTTCTAATCCAATAGTTTTCCGTAACTTTAGAAATTTTCCCAGACAGAAACTTCTTCAGAAAAGAGAAGACCCAATAAAATAATGATGTGTCGGCTTCTGACATGGCTGGCATCACTTCGTTTAATATTCATACAATTAAATGTTTTTCACTTTGAAAATAGTAGACATAAAAGTACAATTAATTCAGAGAAAGATTTAGGAAGGACTATTATTAGTTCAGAATGTAAAATTAAATGTAATTAAATTAAACCTCGTCATAATTTTCAGATTAAAAAACTCCTTACAACTGGTGGAGCACAAAGTCGCCTTTATATTTCCGAGCTAGTAACGCATTTGATTTGTGCGAAAAATTACAACGAGGAAGAAGTAGCCTTAACGTCGGATCTTTATAGTGTTTTGCGGTAACTGAAAAATGGATAGTGGCATCGGCTAAATTGGGACGCTTGGCATCAACGAAAGCGTATAGTCCCTTTCCGTCGAATATTTTCGTGAAAGTGGTTGCGTCGTTATCACAAGGTCAGTTGCGAAGATCGGAAAAAACTGTACGCAATTATAACATTTTATGGAGGCCAAGTTCAAAGAAATTTCACACACAGAACGACACATTTGATATGTGGTGCAGCTGGCGGCAGTGCTTACAAAAAAGCGATCTCTTTGAATAAAAATCGTATAAAAGTAATATCACCTGATTGGATATTGGAATGTGTAAAAAAAAGAAGAGCTCGTTATCCGGAAGGGTATCATCCACGTTTATTGATTGTTGAAACCCCGAAATTCATCAAGATTCCACCGGCTCAGGAGCCGTTACCAAAGAGCTTGTCGAGTTTGATTGGATTCGAGGAAGGCGTTGTTCAAACACCTGTCGAGAAAATAACAAAAAGTTTCAAGGATATCCTTCAGCAACAGGCGCCTAAAATGCAACAGCAGCAGCAACAACAGCAGCAACAACAGGTGCAACAACAGCCGCAATCACAGCCGCAGGTACAACAGCAACAACAGGTGCAGCAACAATCGCAACAACAACAGCAGCAGCAGCATCAACAACAACCACCGCAACAGTCACCACAACAACAGCAGCAACAGGCCCAACAACCACTACCGCAACAGCAAGTTCAACCGACCGCTTCAAACGCTTCGACCCAAATAATTCGAGCAGTTGCTGGATCGGGTCAAGGAAATATTATCATAACTAATTTACCTCAAGTTCAACAGGGTCCAGCAGCAAGTAATTTTGTTCGTCCAAAGTCCGGTACAGCATAATGTTACGTCCCAGCAACAGTACTTTTACAGCAGAAATACATTCAGCAGCAGGTTCAGAACAGTCAACAAAATCCGCTTCCAGTTACAACGTCTCCGCAAAGCAACCTACAGCAAACAGTTGCGACACAGTCTTCGCAACAACAACCGCAGCAGCAGCAGCAGCAACCTCCGCAGCAATCACAGCCACAGCCGACGCTTCAGCATCAACAAATGCAAAACCAACAGCAAATTATTAACGTTCAGTTGCAAAGGAATGTAAAAACACCTGTGCCAATGCAACAGCAGCAGCAGCAACAACAACAACAACAGCAACAACAACAACCGCTGCCAGCTCAAACACACAACAACAATCAACTTTGCAGCAACAGCAATTGCAACAAGGCCAGATAATTCAACAGCAACATTCACAGCAAACAATTCAATCCCAGCAACAACAACAGCAACAAACACAACCACAGCAGCAACAACAACAGCAGCCGGTGCAACAGCAACAAGCTCAGTCTCAAACTCTACCCATAACCCCCGCAGCAACAGCAACAAATGATTCAACAACATTTATTACGTCAACAGCAAGCAATACAGCATCAGCAACAACTACTGCAGCAACAAGCAAATCAGCAGCCACTAACAACACAGCAGCTGACTATTCAACGACATTTGCAGCAGCAGCAACAAAATCTGGCCCAGCAACAGCAAACGGTACAGCAGAAGATTGAACAATTACAACTTCAACAACAGCAGCAAGCCCTTCAACATCAGCAGCAGCAAGTGCAACAACAACAAGTACAAACAGCAAGTGCAACAAGTACAACAGCAGCAGCAAGTACAACAACAGCAAGTACAACAACAGCAAGTACAACAACAACAAGTACAACAACAACAGCAAGTACAACAACAGCAGCAAGTGCAGCAACAACAACAGCA